>JAVQJX010072128.1:0-17113 GCA_036025115.1 Ambassis agassizii
GAGATGTGCAGCACAGTATTACAGATACTGTAATGATGGTATGAGTCCATGTGCAGTACATTTTCTTGACAACTTGAAAGATAAGGAAAAAAAAGAAAAGCAGCACCTGATCAAACAGAATTTAAAGTGAGTCATGTGTAAAGCAAACAAGAGGTCAAGGCAGCTAGCAGCGCATAACGTGGCTCATGTGATAGTTTTCTCATGTCAGGGCTAATGATAATGCCCGATGGGGGTGAGCTATATTGTTCATACTCTGGAAAGTCACATGACCCAAATAAGGGCTGCTGAAAATCTCCCCTTTAGCTGTCTTTATTAAAAGGCTAATGAGTACCTGATCACAAGCTAGGAGGAGGGGGCATAACCTTGGTGTTTAGGGCATGTTATGAATGATTCAGCTAGGGGAAAAGTGAGTCATCCTCTCCGTAATGGCCAACAAACAACATCTGTCCGTCCCTGTTTGTGGAACACAAATAAGCAGCATGTTTAAAAAGACTCACTGCTGCCCTCCATCACCTCCTACTAACCAGCAACGTTACAGTATTGCTGCTTCAAAGAGAGTGTTCCTATTCTTATAGTAGAGATACTAACTATGTCTGTCTTGTTTTTCAGGATTTTAGTCAGGTTGTGCATTCCACAAGATTGTGCTGTATATCATTATGCACAGAAAAAAAAAAAACAATTCCAGCATGACTTTCCAAACCCTCCTGTTTGTCATTTGCGCGTCAGTCTATGTGAAAACAAGAGACACTATGTGATCCATGACGCACACATGCCAGACTACACTACACTCCTGTGCTCAGTCAAGGTGGCCTTCTCAAGCTGCGAAAGAGATCGTTATCCTCAGTTACCGGTGGCAACAAAGGAGGGTCAGTGGAGTGTGTAAATGCATGCCTCATCCACAGCACAGAGAGCACTGAAGGAACAGTGAGGCTACTTATGGCAGTCAGCCGTGTTCCTAAAAGTCAGGAACATGCAGTTCTATGAATAGGGCTTAGTGTAGGTTTTTACAAGGGTTTTAGCTCAGCACACGTTGCAGATATTGTTCAGTGGCTGAGGTTCAGTGTTTCCACATGACACTGCACAGTGAAGGTCAAACCTCCAAGCAGCAACAATAACAAGCACTATAACTTATTCAGTAAAAATGTTAATATCTATAGAAACACTTTTTTTCCAAACAGTGTCACCTCACACGAACCACCACCAACACATCAGGACTGACACACTGTTTGGAAACATACCCGACGTCATCAATTAGGAAAAAAATGAGATGATGAAACAGTTTGTACAGCGTCTGACAGCAGGTCAGTCCAGGCTTCCTGGAGAGATATTTAATAGGCACAAGCTAATGCATGCTGCGGTGGAACTGGCGTCACACATTACACAAGGCTTCATTGCCATGGTTTCACTTCCTGTACATGTGGCAGGTCTGCATGAGGCAGCCTGTCGGCTGAAAGAAGACATTAATCACTTGGATTCCTCCTACACGGCGTGGCAGATTCTCCCTTTGAAGCTCTCTCAAACTCAGCAAACCCACGTAATATTCAGCACAGAGATTCAGCACAGATCAAGAGGATTTAAACGGCAAATCATCTTTTGATTTCATCTAAATGACTTCAGCACTCATAACCTTGACACAGCTTTGCATATCATTTGATCAGCAATCCAATTCAAATTCTGAACTCTCTAAGTAAACTTTTAGAAAAGAGCTCTTATAACTTCTGGATGTCCTTTCATTGGCAGTTTGAAGCAGGCCCCTGAGGTTAAAGGCTCATCCATCGGCCTGTGTTTGTCTGCACCAGTCAAGTTTAACATGATCACAGAGCACAAGCAGACACATATACAATTATTTCTGTGTGGAATGTCAGCTTTCATGTGGACCACCTGAGATATAATACAAACACCCCTGACCTGTCACAGCGTGTATAGCTTATGTATCAATGAGAAAAGGTACAAAACGTTTTTGCTGTCATGGTCGGCATGGACATACTGTACGGTCATGGTCAGATGTCAAATAATCAGAGGCAACAGTGTAGCAGCAAACGTTCCCAGCAGGTGGTTTCCTTCTTTACTTTTAGGCTAACACTATGCAGCTATTTCAGTCAGTGGTGAAGACAGTCTTTAGCCTGTAATATGTGACAGTGTGACAAGTCATTTTGAACTTGGAGAGGGGAAAAATGTGTCACAGTGACACAGAATCTCATCAAGCTTTTGATCCTGATAGATTTCTGAAAAAAAAAAACACAATATGAGCAACAGATTCGAGTGTGTGACTTTGAGAACAGTCTAGGTGCCCTCAACTGTTTGAGCAGTGATAAAAGTGTGTGCATGTGCAAAGAGCCAGCTGTGGGGCATTTATCAGTGGGACAAAGGGCTAAGTGAGAGGACAAGCAGAAGCAGGAAGATCCAATATGGTAACAGACGTGACTTGTGACAATTACAACATTTACATTTCTTTCTGTCAACAGAAAGTTAATGTCATTTTTTTTTGAATCTGAAAAACATTTAATGTCTCAATTTAAAGTTGATTTCAATACAATTAGTTTACATAATAACTCCAAGAACCAGCATTAGGTTGCGCAACTTTTCACTACTATGTACGCTGCCAAATTCACTGTCATAACTGCACATGCACTGAGCGGTTGCCGGAGAGTAAATATTGAATTTTCCTGTAGGCGGCTTGGTTGTTCTGCTTTTGATATGACGGGGCGGAAAGAACACAAGGTTTACAGATCAGGACACCTACAGGATTTCATCTTCATCTAAATCCTCTCAATTTGAATTTTCAACATATTTTCTGGTAGATATTATTTCAGCTGTTCTTATTCGTGACAGCTTGTATTGGCTTGGATCAAAGTTTACGCTTGTTCCACTCATAGTGAACGCTTTCATTAAAACTGATACACAGATGACTTTATCCTGAGAAATGTTTGTAATCTCATGCCGTTTGATCTTGTTCTTCTCATTACAGCTACCACATTTAGGATTCAGTTTGTTTTTAATGATCTGCTTCTTTGTAGTTTCTTCTTCACAAATTCATCTCTTAATCTTAGTTTGCTGTGCTCTGCTTTCATTTTGGTACTACAAGACTTTTCTTCTTTTGCTTTACACACAGTGTTTATGACACAAATATGCAAATACGCCCACATTTCATAAACAGGCTGCAGCTGTTCAAGTCTACACCATCTAAACTTGAGAATCTACTGTATATCTCAGACTGCAAACACTATGAGGCCACAGCCAGCCCTCTAATAACAGCTGTCCAAAAATTCTTTCAACAGTTGCTGCAATATCCACCAAGTTACTGTAACATCTGTTTCAACCATACAATGACATCTGTGTACTGAATATGAACATGCACAATGTGTTGATGGCGGTCGGTGACAAAACATATCACAGTTTACAAATTTGTCTGCACACATTGTAGTGATACAACAAACATCAGCAATCAGAATACAGAACTTTCAAGTCAGGGTTTTACGTCAGTCATACACAGAGCTTTGTAAATGCATACAGTGCCAGAAAATGGGCAACAATCAGCAGCCTTAAAAGTAACTTTTTACAATATTAAAAACATATAACAATGCAAACTTCTGCCCTCTCCAACAAGCTTTTACACCATTGTCCTAGCTACCATAGCAACAAGTCCCATCTTGTCCATGAAATTTTACATATTTAGCAAATAGCTACATAAACCAGCCATATTTCTCATTACAGCCATTACAGCCATTGATCATTTAACAGCAGAATGATTCAGTCTATATAGCATTGTATATATAAAAACAGTCATACTTTATTATTTTATCTCTCAATTACATATTTGAAAACTTTTGTGACATCACTGGCATACATCACAAATGGCTCATCAGAGTTTTTGTCACATCAGAAAGGGCCCTGCACATAATTTTGTCACAATGAATGGGAAAACGTGCACTGCTCCTTTAATGTTTTAATTAGTTTAGGTTTGAAATCTGTATTTTGAAGCAACAATAGGTGGATGATGAGAATATAGCAGACATATTGAGTTATTTGCAATATTTTGCAGTTTGAATCGCAGCTAAATCTTTAGTGGCACTGATTTCCTATTTTTCTCCTTCTTTAGTCTAGACTTTGTACCTTGAGGCCAGGGCTCTAAAACCTCAGTGAGAAGTTCAAATGAAAGAATTCTTGTTCCCACATCCCCCCACTTGTATTTTTCCCCCTACGACCCCACGCTCCCCCTTCCATAGTGAAGGTGTGGGGGTGGGTTGAGCTCAAGCTCCCAGACTGTGTGGCATTCTTGAAATGTGTGCTGGCTTGCTGCTGCCTTCGTTCCCAATCCCACCCCTCCTCTTCCAGGCAAGTCTCTCCCCCTATAGCCTATGTTGTGCTGCTCTAACACCACATAACCACACACCCACACACACAGACAGAATGAAGTAACTGTGCCCTCTCCTAACTCATGGAAAAAACACAGAACATCTTATCATAAATGGATAAAGAGGACGAGGAGTTGCTCGTGTTGGCCTCGTCAGAAAGAGGATTTAAATAACACATTCAGAGGGAAATAAAGATGTGATTGCAGTCACTTTCTATTCTTCTAAAATGCAATAAAAGTGAATCAGAGTTCATTCTTCTTATCAAGCAGGCAGAGCCATGGGTCAGGCGCATTTGTTCACAAGCAGATCGGAAGGCGGGCCGGGGTTAAGGGTCAATATGAGGTTCAACAGCCCCAGAGAGTGTCAGAATATTATTTTTTACCCATGGGGCCATTGCTTTACACATAAGTAAAATGACATCTGTTCACCAAAACATAGCATCAAATAGAGCAGGTCATTCTGGGACAAGTAAGAGGAAGTGAGTGGGTTTACTTGGAGTTTTACTATGACAACATCTGTAGCGGTTTGGTTTGAATAAATAGAGCAAGAGTTGCAATGAGACTTCCACACCACACAATGCAAAAATGACGCAAGAAGAAGCAGGAAGTTTGGTGCAAACACACACAAGCGCTGCAGAACTGAAAATGTTTATTAAATCAGGAGATACAGTATCATTCTGTGAGAGATTACTGAACTCAGAGGGAAAGAGGTCAGGCTGCCCTACAGACACATTCATTAGTGAATTCCCATATAAAGTTACAACATCAAACTGCTACCTTTGTTGTCTGTGTTGTGATTTCTCTTGATTTTCTCTGCAGCTGGCTCTGGTGAAATAGTTAAAATACAAATGTAACTGATAAATCTGTGGCCTGGGGTTGAAGGAGACAGAGTTCAGGACTGGTGATAATAAACAAAGTTATACCTTGAAAGGAAAAGTTGCAAGTCAGCACTGTAGAGTCCAAAAGTTAACAAAGGCAAAGGCTGCCATCCAGTAATTAACTTCACCTAATCTGTTTAATGCTACCTGGTTGCCATTTTGACTCCAACTTGACACAAGACACCAGTGTGTACAATGCATCGATCTATACAGTCAACAAGTCTGCACCAGTAACTTATCGCTTCGCCTTTCTATATGGGGCTTTTATTGTCTCTTATTTGTCCTCTGATATAGTGTGTGTTCCTGAGTGTGATTCACCTTGTGTATGTACGGTAGCACAATGGGGGCGGAGCCTAAGCATAGACCACATCCTTCATGGCAATCTAAAGAGACAGTTAAGGGACAAATGGGAAGTGATGAAAAGAGACACCTTATACAAATAAAAATGTAATTCTAATGTCTATATATCCTCTAACACCCTCTCCTGCGTACTGCTTAGCCACAAATAAAGCCCAAAATAAGTCCTCTGTGATCTGTTCTGAAGGGTTCTTGATGCAGATAGGAACAATGACTGTGAGAGAAACCAACTTGCCAAGGCTTGTCCCTCCTCCTTGCTGACCTACTAAATCATTGAACCATCTTTACTGTCCTTAAGACTCATTCATCAGCCAGCTTCCTGCCATTACACTTTCAGCTCTGAAGTCTATGTATTGCTCCCTAACTCCGGACCGGTAGTAGCACGTTCAGAAGGTCCAGTGTTAGAATGAGGCACATCCCTAATTGATGGTTTTAAGGGAGTGACCAAGAGGCTAAAATACAGGGGGAGGGTAGGAGGAACCACCTCAAATACTAAGAGTATTCTGTTTCAATTTTGATTCTAAATGCAAAAATTAAGGAAAATGTTCTTCGTGTGTAACAGGAAGGCCACACACAGAACAAGCAGACAGACGTCCCCATAGCTCCAGACCCCGGAGCACTTTATGGTAGAGAGCTGAGGTCGAACAATGAGGGACTGCAGGTCTGCAAAACTACTCAGCCCCTCACCACCTAGTTTACTGCTTGCCCCCTGCACATCTCCTCTATCTAGCTGCTCAACAGAGAGGACAAAAACAAAACAACACAGATTCACAAATGCTTGCATGCATAAATCTGGTCATAGTAAACCCCCCCCCCCCCCTCCCCCCTCCAGCCCCCAAACTCCACATTCCACACTAGATAATTTCTTCAACAGGCTGCATACCGCATATTGTTGCTGCACTTGATTTTACTGCCTCTGTGTCTTGGGGCTTACAGGTCACATGATGAGGAGAGTGGTGGGATCCAGTCATGTGATACAAAGCTCTAGAGAACAATTGATTAAGAGCAGTGTGAAAAGGAACATTACATGGTAATACAGGTGTAGTAGCACCAGTGTGAGGGATGCATAGAAATGTAACACAATACTAACCCACAGTTTGTCATCTGATAACTTGTTTTTGGCCAATGTTTCAGGTCTTAGCCTGTGGTTATCTGGGGCAACACTGCCTGTTCATTCAGTGTCAATGCAATGGTCATTTATCACAGGCTGACTAGCAACTTGAGATGTGATAATGGAGCTGGGTGACTCTTCCACTCAACTAACAGTTTAAAACCACTACAATGGTTTTGTTTAATGTGATTATGTAACAAATGGGAGGTGTCAGCAAGCTTGTTGACAAAATGTGACAAGGTGTCCCAACTCCGTCTTTCTCTGATTACCTGTGTAAAGATGAACATCAACATTTCCTGTAACAGAATCCTGCCTATAGATTTTTGTATCTGTGTACAGTGACTGTGGGTGTGGTGGAAGTTTACCGTTTACCGTTTACCGTTTACGTAGGGATGGCTGTTGGCACTAGAGCAGGTTTGGTCACCCACACATTGGGGTAAAGAGCATTTCATAGACTTAAATGCAGACAAACTGGAAAAGAGAGCAGTTACAATAGCAAGTCAGACCTGTTAACTAACAGGTCTCCATCGCTGTCTACAAATCATTGCAGTCAGTAGAATCTCAGCTGCAGGTTGACAGTTTACGACTGAGCTACGATGGTGGAGGAAACGAAACCTAAAAGAGCTCCAATCACAGAAAGATAAAGATGGAGGCAGAGCGAGGGTCTATATAGGAGATGAACTAAATGATTAGCAAACAAACAAACTTACAGTGTAGGATTCGTCAAATTGAATTTGAGCATAAGAACTGTTTTTTGGCCACATTGTTACATGTAGAGTTTAAAAAGTAAATTTGCAAGATTAAGATTATATTAGCATCACATTTGGTTATTAGAGGTTGTTCAAACTCCTAATCACTGAAACTACTACTGACTGAGAGAGACACACTAGTAATCAGTCACTATAATGGTGGTAATCATGTGATCACACCTTTCACAGCCAATATCAGGCAGTAGAAAGCATCAAAGTTCACAATAACGTTTTACAGCATGCCCTGTTGTCATCGACACAATTCTACTCCCACTCTAGAGCAAATTCCTGACATAGCCTTTCACATCAGTTGAAAGGCCTTTTAAACTGTGAATAGGCCAGAGGAGGAATGTACTCCTGTAAGACGAAGGGGGCTAAAAATAGAAACCCAAATTGACGGGCTGTCACCACAAAGTGAGTGAAAAGAAAACGTTTTCATCTGCAGCTTTGTCTTCCATGCGTCTTTCTTATTTACACAAAACATTTCATGGTCAGAGGAATTTCTCCTTTAGTCATAGTGTGTCGATGAGGATTCTCAGATAGTTATCCTTCAAGAGCTTGAAGCAGGGCTCGTTAGAGTTCCTTGAAGATGTTTTACAGAAGCAGCTTGGACGAGTGAAACGTCTTCAAGGAACTCTAACTATATCATATGCTCTAACATAGCATATGATGAGAAAAATGTAGGGAATCATGGCAAAAGTCAGCTGGTTAAAAGTCAAGACTGAAAGAATTCCAGAAATTTAAGTAAAAAAAATAATACAGGAGTTATAGAAATGATGGAAACATAGGTTGGTCTGTGCAAAGGTTCCCTATAATGCCTGTATATCGACAAAGTGCTACAAGTGGAGGTGTTTTTATACATGATCTCATAGCTCCCCCTGGTGTTCATAACGGGTTACTACACCATGAAACTGAGAAAAGTTTCTTTTAATGTTACAGCCTCTGAAGCAGCAGCACCACTACTTTACACATAGATGTCACATGCTCTGATGCCACAATAAATCTTCCCCAGAGTATAAAGCATTCATTAAAATGTTAAATACCAGCCTAAATGATTCAACTTCTCTATGAGCTGTGACAAAATTAATCACAGTGTGGAAAATCAGGGATATGAGGCGCTTATTAAAATGTCCCGCACAATTTCTCAAGAGGAATAGCTATAAAAACCTGCAGCCAAAAATTGTAATAGCCAATAACTTTTGCAAATTGGCTGGCTTTAGATTGAATAAATAGAGTTCTTATTTTAATTACCCCAAATGAATGTGGCGGATTAACTATCTGCGCTGCTAAAAAAAACTACTGGGGGAAGCATTGAAATGCAAAGATAAACCTCCTAATTATTCAAAGTTTTACAATTCTTTTTTTCATCAAAGAGTTTGAAAAACTACTCTTTCTTTTCTGAAAGTGGAGAGCTCCTCTTTCAACTTCATTTACCAGGCACAACAATGTAGTGTGGGCAGAGCTGCACATCTCCAGTGGCCAATTTCAGGATTTGAGACATAACTGGGGATTAGCTGGAACAGCAGTTAATTGCTTTAAACCAATGACGCTGAATTAATCCTTTGATTTTTGGACTCCTTTTATGATTAGAGTGAGAGCGTGAAGCAAAGGGAGGGAGGAGAAGAGAAGGGGGAAAATATGAGAAAAAGAGAGAGTAATGGAGAGGAAACAGAAGAAACAACAATCTGACAATGACAACCACTAGCTCAACAGTCTTTCATCAGGAGGTAATGATATGAAACCTGCAATCTACGGTGGGCGGGGGAGGTTGGGTGGCTGGATCAGATGACTAATTATACTTTGCTGTGAAGCCTGAAGGAGCGCACTCTGGAAAGCAGTGCAGGTTAAAGCAGGTCTGAGACTCTGATCAACCAGAGAAGTAATATCAAACAGACCCAGCTCTCATTTCTGACTCAGCAGGTGGTGGCCGAGAGAGTCTGTGTCAGACAGAGAGAACTTATCCAACATGCTCTGTCTGCCTTTATTGCTATGTATGGGTGTGTGACTGTTGTATAAGGTTCAAAAGGTATTCATCACTTTAAACAAAATGGAGGAGGAGAGAGAGGGAAACTATGTCGGTCGGAGATGTAATAAACTCCTTATGTCCATTAGTCCATTAAAGTGCCAATCTGTGTTGCAAATGGTCAGATTACAGTGAACAAACACCATTAGTGCAAGGTCATATATTCATCACCTTGTTAGAGGTATGATAGCAGATCTATGTGCATCAATATGCACACAAAAAAAAAAGCACATTTAGACACTGATATCTCGGAAGGCGGCATGTATCTCCCTTTGCCATTGCCTCTCTTCCACCTGTCTGTCAGGGAAGACCCAGGATTGAGCCTATTATCTTACGTCTAAAAACAAGCACAACACTTCAGCAACAACCTCACACACCATGCCATATCTCCTTTACCACCATTCCCCAAGTTTGTAGATGTAGGAATACATTTTGAAGGGTCAGCTCTGAAGCAGAGTGCACCCGCTTTTCAATTTTTTTCTCTGTATGTATGTGTGTGTCGTGGCAACTTTTATTGTATTCTATACAGTAAAGAGTCAAATCAATCATTGTCTTTTAGAGTTTTATTGTCAATCAGCTAACAAATAACCCGGGGAGAAATGTCACACCAACACAGACGTTAGTGTGCCAGCTCTAACCTCACCCACAAGTTCACACAGTTTTATATGAGATAAACAAAGGCTCAGCCTTCAATAGAGACAAACAGATAGCTGAAAGATGTTATGGCTTCTGCTGAGCATAAACAAGGTTACAACCTAGTAAATAGCACACAGGTTAAGAAAGGACATCATTTACTCTAACAAAAGGCTTCTGTGCTTTTCCACTTACTGAGTACATACATACATATATATATATAATTTCCTTCTCATGTGACTGCTTGTCACAGTGAAAGATTTCTCTTTTTTTATAGAGCATGGCAGGTAGAGGACTTTCAAAATATAAGTTCTGGACAAACTGACCTCCCACTGAGATCAAGAGTTTGTGTAGAACTCAGAGGTTTCAGAGCAGAAGAGGCCAACGTATGTGGACACCTGAACCTTTACTTACTTCACTTATTATAACAAATGCTTCCAAACTAAAAACTTGACTGTCAAAACGAAGTATAAACAAACTGGAGCATTTGCTGGAGCTATATTTAGCAGTAGATTAAAACACATTTGGTGCTCCAGTGAGTATTTAGAGCCAGAGGATGGTCTGGGTGGGGCTGATTAAAAATAGCCTGTTTGTGGTGGAAGCAAGTCAGTGCCCTGACTGATAATTCATAGGATAGGACATCACTATTTAGGAAATAAGAGGCAGCGATGTGTCCGCTCTCTTTGCTGTGTGTTTATTGTAGTCCTGCCTTGGCCAGTGTCTTTGAATGGAAAATAATAGCCCCTGTTGCCATTTATCACCCTGCTGACCTTCTGCAACTCACCACAGTCGACTCCGGCCTTCGAGGCACAGACAGCTCGAGAGTCACTCCGGCCATTATCAAAATCATAATTCATTTTATCGTAAAATCTGTGCTGTATTCTAGATTGATGGCCGACATCGCTGCTCGTCGTCTGGTAGAGGGCTCAGCCGTGCCGTAACCTTGTGATAATGTTTCATTTTATTCTCTCCTTGTCTTCCTGTACAGTAATACCTCAGCTGGATCATTTGGCCCATAAAGCTTAAGACTTTCTGGGAAATTGGATTTGAAGCTGAGTGAAGGCCCTGGAGGCTGTAACATGATGATGTTTGGGTACCAAAAAAAATCCTTTGTAGTATTTTTGCTCCTTTTACTTCCATTTTTTTTCATGTTTCTATCAATTATTGAAGGCTTAGAGTGTGCAGTGATATTGCTGTACTACAAGGAGCCATTGTCACAGAGCGAGGTGCAGTCGCCTTTAAACTTTATGAATTCATCTATTCTCCTAGTCCAGGTCTCTTCAGACACTTGAAGAAGCTGCAGCAATAAAATCTCAGTCTTTCTTTTACTCATACATAAAGGAACACGACAGAACAAGTGAGGCAGATCATAAAGATCAAGAAATGGAAAAAACAAAAAGGTAAAAAGACACAAAAAGAGGTGGACTGGCAAAACCTGCCTTTGAGGAATGAAATGAGACTACAGCAGCAGTCCTGAAACATGAGTTTAAGCCCACACAGCTGCTGCTTCTGCACTTTCTCTCCATTTCCTTACTTTCAACCGCCTGTGGTGGGTCAATATCACGGGAGCTGCAGCCCGAGGGTGGGGGGGGTTAGCGAAGATGGAAGAATGCAATCTCCTTGCTAAGCCTGGACCCCCTCTGGAGCTTTGGACTTTATATTTCATCCAGTACTGTCAGCTTTGCGCCTGCAGCACCTGATCACGACCACCCTTCATTTTCAGGACCACTACAGTACAGATTCTCTTCAGGTGACTCGTTTAAAAAACAGTGTGGATGTGACAGAAGGTCCTCATCGGTCAGTGTGCAGAGGTCAGTGCTGTAATAAGCCCGTTGCTTATGGCTGTCATGCTTTTAGCCTTTGGACTGCAGCCCCAAGCGGCTGAATCACTTTTAAATAGTAAATGACAGTTCATGCATTATGCTGCTTTTTCAGAAGACAGTGGTTGAAATATTCTTAATGCTCTCTGTGCTTTTGTGTCTCATCGTTCACCACAACTGAACCATTATCCTGTCAGAAGTGAAAACTGTCTAAAATAATGGGAGGTTTAATTCATGAACATATAAAATAACACAAGTCAGGATTTATCAGAAAATTCTAACATTTCCACATGTACTATTATAGGTTCTACAAATGATGAAATATAAAAAATAATCTGAAATTCTGTGTATTTTTAGATTTTCCCTCAAGCACACTTAAAAGTCAGTTTCTACTCCATGTATGTGCTCTAACTGATCACTGGGCTGTGTGTGTGTGTGTGTTTGTGTGGCAATAACCTTTAACCCCAGTATGACTTACTTGGCTCCCAGCAGGCTGTGAAGGGCAACCACACACAAATAACTACTCATATAAAAAATTAGCTTATCTTTACTAACAGAGCATCATAACAGATTTGTATTTAATCTTTCTTTTTTTAACACACATGTAAGTACGATTGCTGCATTTTTTTAGAATTCATATATACTTTTACATCAAACTGCTACTCAATAAAAAAAATAATTAATTAAAAATGTGTTTTTTTGTCGTTATTTTAAAAGAATTTTGGAAACATTGATATTTTCAGGCTATGTATATGACCAGCGTATTCCCTCCTCTGTTTGTATCTCTGACTTGTCTCCATAGTAACCATGCCATCAAACCTTCCATAAAGAGGAAATAAAGGCAGAGCAGTTTGACAGTTATGTATCAAACTTGCAGCTTATCCATGCTAAGCTTTGATGTGCTTGATCCAGTCGCTGAAGATTCGGTCTATTTGGTCACTATGGAAACATGACTGAACTTCTTTTAGCATGTTTGAAGACAAATGAAAGTGAAAACCAATATTGTTATTCTTAAGTCTGAATTTTGAATGCAGCACAAATTACAGACTACAGCAGCTTTTTTGATTATGTTTTTTTTTTTTTTTTTTTTTTACCATAATTGTGTGGTTGTTGATCTGTATTTTATCTCTCATTATGCAGTCAATACAACATCAAGCAAAGGGCTCCCTATAAGTAAAACAAAAGCAGTCACTGCAGACATCAAGCCTTCTACAGCTGATGAAAACATTAACACAACATGAGGCCGTCCTCTTAAAGACAAAAGCAGCTGTAGTGGCAACAAATGCAAAACATGCCATTTCTCTAAAAGCATACAGTGTCACTTGTAGTCAAGCGGTGCCGTCCGTCACTCTGACATTTTTACGCCTCAAAGCTTTATGACCACATCTATTCCCATGATCTCTCCTAACACATCAAACACAATATGAATTCTGCCTCCTTTTCTTCCTCGCTCCCCCCCCCCTCCCCATCATGTGCACAAATGTCGCTGCCCCCCGGTCACTGCGAGCTCATTTCATTATCGACGAGGCCATTTGTCTCCCAGGCGGATGGTCTACAAGATTAGGATCTGTCAGATGTCAGGTAACAGCCTTCGAAACAGTGCTGTTATTTTCCACAGGTCTCGCCAGAAAACAAGGCTGGCAGCAACAGCAATAATAATGTAGTGTCAGAGGAAATGCACATTGAGTTGGAGGTGATGTATCATAAACACAGGCTTTGGATTTGTCCTTGTGGAACTGTGTAAAACAAAGCATGGAGAATTCCTGTGTCCATAAATAAAGACAGAAAAAAGCCAGAAAGTCACAGCAATTAGCATTCATTGCAATGAAATAAAATATGAATCATTAATTCATGGTTACATGAAATGAATCAGCACTGTTTTGAAATGTACTCATTTCATGTACTAATTATTCTCACTTGATGAAAACTTGACAATTGTAATACTTTTTGACTGAAGGCTGCAAATGAAGCGGTTTCTAAAGAGCAGCTCCAGAAACTGTCTCAACAACCCTTTCGAAGTTCAAGTTGAATGAGCTCTATAAAAATCCACAGTGAAAGGAGACTCATCCACTTACAACAGAGACCAAAACTGATCACGTGTTTACTTCTGCTGTAAAGTCAAATTTACTAACATGCAAGGGGATAGAAACTGACCATTGACTGATTATGCTGATGGAGCCTATACACCCAAACACACACAAGTCAAACCAGCAGCATGGCCGCTCTGTTGGCTGCTAACTGCAATGTTACTTTGTCGTTTTTTTAGCCAAAATCAGCGATTTACAAACACAAATATTGAAGAAATGAACACCTGGACACAGATCAGAACCATAAAAAACTATAAACCATCACAAATAAATGCATTTGAGGGTTTACCTACATGTCGCACTACTATCTACTGTAACAAGGTGACAAATTCGACGAATCAATGTCTTGTCCAATAACCGCAACTTTTCCACAAACTGGAACAATCAGTGGAATCATAGCAGTCCCCCACAAAAACATGAACATAGATATACCACCACATTCACCTCCTTGTTTTGAGTAGGTAAAGTGTTTTGCACCCCAAATGCATCAAGTTGAATGTGCAGTAAGAACAAAGAAATGGAGAGCGCATGTGTGAGAGAGAGAAATGTCACTGAGTGATGCAGAGAAAAGAGGAAAGAATAGTTAAATAAATACAAAAAGCAACAAAAGCGATTAAAACATCGCAACATGCACCACAATTTTTCCAAATACTGCCATGAAATCAGGTATTTTCATGGTCTTAATCAGCCTCCACACATTACAAACAACATACATAATATATACTGTATATACTGTACTCTTTTGTGCATACAATCTAGTATCACAGACAGCAGTGCTGACAAATCCTCCACACGAGATCTAAATGTCACCGTTGTGAACCCACGTTCTCTGTCAGGTTTTTTGTTTCGTTTCTAACGAGGCAGATTTGTCAGAGGAAACTTTTTCTGGCATATTTTTGTTTTTTATACAAAAAGGTTAGCTCCAGTTCACGCATCATCAAAAGAGTCTGCGGCATGAAAGAAATACAAAATGAAAGCAGGAGAAACTGTCATTTTTTTAGATGCTTTACATTAAATATTCATCCATTGCTTGTTTGTTTTTCTTTGTTTGGCGTTTGCTCAGGTGTAGTAACACAGCTGTTTGACACGAATCAAACGAATGAACACAGACTGAGAGGAGAGGCTGAAATAAATCCAGAGAATCCCTACAGAGTGTATTTTAAACATCTTTACTGTATCACAGGATCCAGTGATGCATTAAAGTCAATAGCTCTCATTTAAAAGAAGGAGTTTGGTAAGAAAATGTCTTGTACCTGCATCACATTACACATCGTGTATCGGCCTCATTGTCAATTTAAAATATGGATTAGTGCAGCTTTAAGTGTGAATATTGTCAATATAAAAGCAGGTCAGTCCTCATGAACACCTACGTTAAGAGCACAACAATGTATGCATATACTGTATATACTGGTAAAATATACCTGGTAAAAAAAAAAAAAAAAACGATAATTTCTTCCAGCTCGCAACTGTATGGAGGTAACTTAAGATGGCTTAAAGGCAGAGCCACTTTGTATGACCAGTAGGGTCCATCCAATGCTTGCCAACAGTCTGCCCGTGTGAGCTTACACTGACACTAAAAAACAGTGTAGTCATAAAATCTTTAATCTAGGCTTTGTTTACATTAGAGCAGAATTAGAGTTTATATTATAGGAGAGGCACGGAGGTCATGGCTCTGTTTCCTGTTGTTCAGCCCTGTCCATCGCTGCCTCTCCTCCTCCTCCTCCTCCTCCTCCTCTTCCTCCTCCTCTTCCTCCTCCTGTTCCTCTTGCTAGGAGCTACAACAAGCTTTGGCTTTAGTTAAGTGCAGATGCCAAACGCCTGCAAAGGAAAGAATGACAATAAATAGGGGGCACCATCAGCACTCTTCTACAATGATATACACTGACAGAATGTAAAAAAACAAACAAACATAATGCACATAAACCACAGCTTCCACATTAATCTCTTGTCTTTGTCATAGACATAAAAATACCATCTAAGCCAATGAGTTATAGTCACATGGCTTGAACAGACTCCCTGTAAATCATCCAAATCAGAGCACAGCAAAGCAGCAGCAGCCACAAATGCCACCTAACTAGTGCATTATGTTACATCTGGACAGATTAACGACTTAATTATAGCAGTTTAGCTCCCAACCATAACCTTTCCTCTGATATTGTTTGCTTGTTTTTCCTCACAGGTAATTAGCTTTTGCATTAAGAGCTGTGATGTGAAAATTAGAAGATGAAACTGTTAAGGTGACTTTGCCAAGAGACCAGCTGAGGTAGCAGAGCTTAATCATTTCACATGAGTAGTTTGCCTTCTTGTGAGTGAAGGAGGCTGAGAAAAGCAGGTCAAAGAGCAGACTGCTACAAAGCTTGTTATAGTGAGCTGCGGTTCAGAGTCAAGGTGGTGTGCACTGCTGTATTCTCCTTTGTTGTTGAAATCAACTGGGTTTCAAAAGGAATATTACAGGACTGTGTGTGCTTTAAAATGAAATGAAAGCAGCAGTTCAGTTCATATGGATGCTGTTGAACCTCAGCAGTCAATAAGAATTTCAATATGACTCAGAGTCAAAGATAAGAAGAAAAAGGAAAAAATGTATGTAAGGCTTCAACAACAAACTCTGTATCTCTGTGTATAGTTCACAGAAAATGATGATTTTTCTTCCAACATTCATGAGTGACTCCATTTGAGAACAGTGAGGTGTGAGGTGCAGATAAAGCAAAAAACAAGCAATTATTTCAAACAAAATAAAAAATATTGGAGGCTCACTTTGTTTACTTCACTGTTTGGACTGAAACACTGAGTTTAAGGTGAAAAAGTTTTGTGACAAATCATTAAGGGAAACAAAACTAAGTGTGCAATGTGCAACACAAAAGCACTCACACACTTTGCATAAAGGTGACAAGGACAACAAGACAACCAGACTCAGAAACTCTTTCTTTCCCTCTGTAGTCAGACTGCTGGACTGTGGACTGTTTACATTATATAGACCACAGTAACTGTATTATTATTATTATTATTATTGGTACATATGTCTACCTCATAACAGTTCAATACTGAATGTTGCAGAACAGTTTATGAAGCACACTGCACATTTATGTACATAGATTACTTTA
>JAVQJX010072133.1:0-11243 GCA_036025115.1 Ambassis agassizii
ATGGGGCAAAGTTTGAATTGGTGCAGTAAAAGGTTTTGGAATAAAAACAATCACTGAAATGAACCTAACAGTCTTAATAACATAATAAAAACAAAAAAAAAACATCTTCAGCAAAAGTGAAGGTCCCATCAATGCGCCCTTTTATAACATGTAAACACTTAATTGATATACTTGAGGTTTCATATATTTACAGTGCTGCCCGGTTTCTTCCCCAATAGTGTAAAAAGTCAAAGTCTGTGCAGTCAAAGCAAACTTCAAAATAAGGTCAGTGATTAATGAGGCACTCAGCCCTGTTTCTAAATTAACTTATAAAGATTCTTCTTCTTTGCATAAAATCATCTTGAAAACGGAATAAAATGTACAAATGTTGTCTTAAAAAAAGTATTTTGAAAGCAACTGATGCACCCTAAGCTGCAGAGTCAGTTGTATCAGTGCTGCAGTAAACCTACTTTTTCTGTGTCTCTTTGTACCAAAGTGAAATGACGACGGGTTTCTCAGCCTCAGCCCAAAAACGTCAGCGCCGCCATGATGCTGAAGCCCAGCAGGATGAAAAGCACCTTGAGGAGCTGCTTCCCGGGTGAGTTGAGCTCATGTGGGAGGATCTCGAGGAAAGTGATGTAAACAAAGGTCCCTGCAGCGATCCCCTCCAGGACGACCTGGATTAGAGCTCCCGCCGTCAGCTGAGCCTCGATCACGCTGATACCGATGGCGATGCCTAAAGGCGACATCATGGCGAAGACTACGATGTAAGCTGCTACCCATAAGGGGCGGACTGCACTTTGGACCAGCTTCACAGACAGGCTGAACACTATGATGCTCTTGTGGACGAGTATAGCGATACAGATCTCCAACACCTGCAAATATATGACGCCTCTGATAAAGTGTATGTTAAGACAATAATGTGCTTCTTTCATTATCATCCTCTTACCTTTGAGTCAGTGTTTTGCAGGCCGATTGCAAGACCCTCAAAAACTGAATGGAGTGACAGTGAAAGGAACAGCATGAAGGAACGAAAAGGGGAGTGGGCCTGAAAGTCCACGTGGACATGATGGCCGCTGCTCTCCAAATCCGTGCTTGTGGCTGGAGTGTGACCGTGACCATGTCCGTTCCTGTTGTCTGAAATAAGTGGCGCTCTCTCCTCATGAGCCCAATGCATCTCCCGGCAGTTCATGACAATCTTCTCCATTATGAGGACAGTGAAGAAACCAGCAGCCATGATGAACTCTGGAAGAGGGAAGTCGGTCTGTTTGAGACCAAGAAATGAGATTATCAGAGAGTGTGGCAGCCAAGAATTAGACATTAAACACTTCCTGGACTAGTTTGTTGTCATACCAGTTTGTGTGGTTTGACTTACTTCCACCTTTCGAGCATCCAGCTCTGCCTTGATGTCTGACAAATAATCGGGAATGATGTCGAGCAAACATGCTGCCAGGAAAACCCCTCCGGCAAAACAGCTGATCAAACTCAGAACTGTGCGGTGGATCTCTTCAGAAGGAAAGATAAAAAACAAGTGTTTAAACACGACTAAAACACAGCACACAAAATATTCTAAACAACAGAAAAACAGTCCAAATACGAGTCTTGTGTAGATCACTGCTGCATTTACTTCCTTGTTATCATCACAAATACAAAGCATTTCTAATTAGACTTTAATGAAGATAATATGATACTGAGGTTTGGGACATCATAAGACCACTTATATAAAAAGCACAGCAAAATGAGTCAGCAGGATGCTTCCATCTCACTAAGATGAGAAATGATACTTTCACTTCCATTTAAGAGAGACAAAGTCCAGCCATGACTTTTTTTTTGTTTTTGTATCATAACTGAAATTTAATGCGACCAGTGGTTGAGACGGCTTCAGGCTTCATCCCTCATCATGTGACTCCACTTAGGGGATAACATGGTAGTAACGTACACACACACACACTCTAAGCTTGTAGGCAAAAATAAATAACTCGAACATTGTGGAGAAACAGCGATAATGTAAATTCATCATGTGATTAAAATGATGGGCTTAAACATTGAGCCCATTGTGTTATTCATTCGTCTTTATCTTTTCTAATCTCAGTAACATGTTACAAGGTTAAAGTAGTAAACAGTAGGAGACCTCTTTTTCAACATTATCTACAGCTAAAACATGTGATGTAGGATAAATTCCACAGTTTAAGGCGGATGCCTCTCAAACTTCATTTTCTGGACGTTTGTTTCCTTCCTTATGAAACTGGTTGCACATCCTTGTAAAATCCTGACAACTTCAAATAAATCAATGACTTCCCTTTTTAACTTCGGCCGTGGTGTAACAATGCAGAACTTAATCTAATCAAAATAAAATGATTTGTTTGAGACCGTTTAGCTGAGATCGAAATAAACCATTATTCCATCCTGAACCTTGTAAGGGTCTAAATAATTGTACAACACTAAAGCCGTGAACAACTGTTGTGAGTATTAAAGTGGGAATATGTAGTGATTATATCAAATTACTGACCTGTTCCGTTTGTTTCTCTGAACCATTTGACTCGAGCAGGGATGAATCCAAACAGAAGAGTTAAGAGCAATAAACCGACCAGAGCGCCTATTTTCACCTGGAGCAAGTATTCCATTTTTAAAATGTCATAAAGTGACAGTTCAGGAGTGATTAATGCTCGCTGCCTAACTGTGAAACTAACTATGTGGCATGGCGAAGCACACTAGCATTAGGCATTAGCCGACACAGTGATAAGAGTCAAACTGAGAACAGCCTCCTTCTCCGTGTTGTTATTTAGAAAGTAGCTCCACATGACACTACGGTGTGCGAGAAGGGTCAAATCGCATCGTTCGCGGAAAAAAAAGAATAGTTTCTTTTGTTTAAATGGTTAAGTTTTACTTTAACCTTAACCGTTTTTATAAAAGAAACCATTGAAAGTATCCTACCATAAAATAAAAACTATTGAAAATACATATATAATAAATAAATATAATAAATAATAGTTTAAGTTGTTTATATTAGAATCACAGATCGTAATGATTATTGTGTTGAACACACAAAAATAAAATATATTGTAACAACTAAAGGTGGAAACGTACATAATGTAAATCACATTCATTTTTTTTATTATTACTATTTCAAAGTATTCGATTTTGATTTCTTCACACCAGCAGATGTCGTCCTGTCGCCAATATTCAACGTCATGTTTTTTTTTTTGCAGTACATGTTGTTGACGTCACTTTCCTGCGCCGGATATGTTGCCTTCTCCGAGAACTTCCTAATGCTGATGTGTTCCAAGATATTTTGCAGGCAGGGAGACCCCACTGTTTGATTATTTGATGAATTAACAGAATAACGGGATAGAAACGTTGGTGTATCACAGGTCCATGACAAAGAAGACGCAGCAGAAAAGATCAGCAGACCCGGTTTACAGAGCGAATGGCGGTAAGAGAATCAGACATGCGGCTGCAGCAGAGACAACTAATTCACTTGTACATTTAAAAGAAGTGTTTACAATAATTGATGCTACTGTGCATAGTTACTCAGCTACAGAAAAGCACTGACAAGCAGCTAGCAGAGGCAACTAGTGCTGTGTGAAGGGGAAATATGTCCCCAGATACCATTTGTCACATTTTCCCATTTTTATATATCTTAATTTGACTCAGATTGGAATATTTATTTTTGTTTCTTATATTCTGACTTGATTTTCATTTATTAGCCAAGGCACATAAGTTTTAACCGCTGTGCCACCACACTCAGAAGAAAGTTTTGGAAATGCACAGAAACAATTAAGCTTTAACAATTAATCATTCATTTATTTATTACCAAATCACAACATATATTAACAAAGATTTGCCCGTTTAGCACCTGCGTTTGCTCAAAATGCATCGACTCTTTTGTGTGGTTGAATGTAACTGCTCTCTTATACCCAACAGCCCAAAGGGAAAGTTGGCACAAAGGGAAAGAAGCAGATCTATGAGGAGAACGAAGCCACTCTGAAGTTCTACACCAGAGTCATCCTCGGAGCTAATGTAAGAGCCTCAGTCATATACAGTATTAATCTCCATGTCAATAAGATGCTGATATTCAATTTAACCTCTGACAGCAGTTTTACTGACTGTGAGGTTAATGAACATAAAATCCTGTTTTTATTATAAGATATTTTCAAATTCAGATGTTTAATTTAGTTTTTTGAAAGTAGTTCCATGACACTGGAACAACATTTGAATACACGTTTCAAAAAATGAAATCTGTAGCTTTATATCAGATCTCATTTTCTGACTAATTGTTGCACCTTTGTTTGTGCTGACTCCCTCTGCAGGTAATATATGCTGCTGTAAATTTCCTTATTTTCTACAGTTCATCCACATTTTGGACATGGGTGAGTATGTTTAATCATTAATGTCAGTATCCACCAACAAATAACACAAATAAAAATGTTCAATTATCGGTGGAAATCATGCATGTAAAATAGTTGTTTGGATTAGAATAATAGATTATAATTATCATCTGTACACACATAAAAAAAGCATATGGATTTTCTAAAAACAAAATGTACCTTACACTGTCTACATCAAATTTTAGGCACTAGTGTTAATTCATATTTATTTTTATTTTAAATAAATCTGTCATATAGAACCACATACAGTGTAGTAGCAGGTTTAAAGCCTTTGAAAGGTTTGAAACGTGCCGCGTCTCTTGTAGCTGCTGCTCGTGTTTGCACTAGCCGTTTATGTCGGGAGTTACCGCTCCATGTCTGCCATGGCCAAGCCGGTGTTTGCTGAGGATGGAAGTCTGCTGGATGGAGGGATAGACTTAAACATGGAGCAAGGAATGGCTGAGTAAGTGACTGCAAAATACAAACTGTAAATCAACATTGTTAGCCTCTTTTTGCTTCTCTAATATGTTTAGTAAGCTGTTTATGGGGTATTTTTCGCCCTGGATTTCACCTGACAAATTGACAGCTTCTATTCTTAGATTCGGATTTACTGTGACGGGAAGCTTTACAAGCACACAGTGTTTTGGATATGCACCTTTATTAGTTATCATGCTGGCAAAAACATGCAGAAAAAGCCACCTGAACTGGTTGTTGCCACATACATAACTAACTTGAATGATAATTTTGCTGAAACCTGCACCTTATCTTGCTTTAGAATCATATTTGTGGTATTTATAAAAAAAATTTTTGCCTGTGATTTCTGATTTTTAGGCACCTGAAGGACGTCATCCTTCTTACAGCCATAGTGCAGGTTCTCAGTACAATTTCCTCGTATTTCTGGTATCTCTGGCTGCTGGTAAGAGCTTCTGTAAAAGGTGTCCGGTGTAACTGAAATTCTTAGAGGTAGCTGTTCCCACATCTTGTCATCTGTTTTGTGTGTGTGTCAGGCTCCGGCCCGTGCCCTGCACTTGCTGTGGGTCAACTTTCTGGGGCCTTGGTTTATGGCAGAAAGCCCGTCGGCACCGGAGGAGGTGAATGAGAAAAAGCAGAGAAGACAAGAGCGCAGACAGATGAAGAGATTCTGATGCTGCAGAGCAGACGGAGCAGTATTTTTAAACACAGAATCTGATATACAGATGGTGAGGAACTCATAAGTTATTCAGGAAGAAATTTTGTTATTAAGTTGAACTCAATCCAGATCTGATACAGTGGCATCTTGTTTTCCATGTTTGTTTTCTTTCTGCTTTCTCCTGTAATCCAATTTTCTCCCTAAATTATGAAATGAAATGTTCCTTATTTGGACAATGTCACGGCCCAAATATCATTTATCCCCATGCAGAGTTTTGCTGTTGCACAATGTTGTCACACATTACAGCTTGCACACAATCCCCAAAACATTCAGTTTATCCTTTCAGCGACACTTTTGTTGTGGCATACTTTATTTTCTTTTTCAAAACAAATTTCTCATCATCAAAAATTTTGTTTCTCAGCCGTTAAATCTTAGGAATTCAGCTGTTTTAATAGTTAACATGGAAACTGTTTTGCAATAAAAAAATAATCTTCAGTCATTGTTTGAATTTGGGAGTCAGTTAGCAGCTTCAAATGGACCTGATGATGACTTTTGGCATTCCCTAAAAAAGAAGACCAAAACACTGGACACCTGCATAGTTCATTTACTGCATATCGCCGACCTGAGTACCCTCCTACTTGCACAAAACAATCTCTCCTTTCAAGGGCTCACATCTGTTTATCACCATGTACACTGTTAGATTCGGTCTAACACAGGGTAATTAATGTTATCAGTGTCCTCATAATCAGTGAATGTCTCCTGACTGGATGGAAAATCTCCTCCCAGGAGATAAAATGATGCTTTCACAGACACCTGGAGTGTCCTTGAAGCATAAATGTCTCACAGTTCTGAACTTTTACTGCACATCATAAATCATTATTAATACCAAAAAAGCACAAAAATCCTTTACTGGTAAATATTTTCAAAGATAGGCCCTTAAAGATGCAAAAAAAAAAAAAAGTCACATGAAGTCTCTTTCCAGGTCTTCAGCCCCACTCTTTCCTACAGCGTCCTGACTGATGGCAGCTTTGTGAGGGTTTAAAGGATAGCAAGCAGGTTGTTTGGGTATAATGTTTGTTTAAACATTAGACATAGAGCATGAGGTGTAGATAAATTAATTGGAGCATTAAAGTAACTGGCTGCTCAGCGGCTCATGAAAACTGCTCATATTTGAGGTTAAAGACTTGAACTGACAGGTCAATACACAGATGACAGTCTAATCCCCCCCAAATGCTGAAAAAAATGTTAAAACTGCTCATTACACACACACACACACACACGCACACTGTTGTGTTACCATCCGGCATGCTGATCCCTGTCCTCAGGGAGGAAAGAAAATGTTGTTTATTATCAGGCATGCTAAGTGACTCTGTGTTGACAAAGTGAATTTAGCGATTAGCTCTGAAGAGTGAGTGGGTTAATTTGCTCCCAGTAAAATAACACATTTGTTATTATTGTTATATCCAACTCGGCATGCTGCAGCCTGCAGGTTTGATTGTGTGAGTCCTGTTTGGAAGAAAACAAAAGAGCAAAGTTTGCCATAATCTCCACACATGCAGGAATTCAAACCGCTTCATGCTTTTCTCTATAAGCTTGTTTTTAAAATGACTTCTGCTGCTCTTCTTCATCCCAGCCCTGTGGTCCTATACTGTCTCTATTATAGGGTTATAAACAAAGTAACCAAAATTAGAGCAGGCACGGCATCCAGTTGTCAGGGCCAATCCCAGATGTGGGCTTTGAGAGGGACCATGCTGCAGTGTAATTTAGCACCGGGGCAACTCACTCGCACGTAACCCCTCCTCCCCAACCCCTGAAAAGAAAACTCACAGATGTACTTTGTGTTATGTTTTCTGCACAAATATGAGCTGGAATCTGAAGCAACAGTTTTCTTTTACTCTTAAAATGCATCACAAAAGAGTGAAGAAGTTTAAGAATAACATGGCCCCTAAATGAAGATGGAGAAGAATGGAGGGAAAAGAGTGGGAGAGGAAGGTTATCCTGACAGGATGAAATAAGAGAGTCGAGTCTGCGTACCTTTATTTTTTTTTCTTTGTTACTTTTATGTGCAGCAGGTTGAACTCCATTAAAACTGGCAGAAAAAAGCTAATCTGAGATTAAAAGCGAGGACAGGAGTGACGTCTCTTTGTCTCCCTTTAGACTCACACAGCCAGACAAAACAGGAAATTGGGGGGCATTTGGGCAACAGTCGAGCCTTTGACCCTTGAACTGGAGCCCTCCTAGTCTTTGAAGTCAACAGAGAGAATCAAAAGCATTTACATGCAATGCAGAGTGAACATCCAGCCTCCGCTGTGTAAACAGAATCAGTTTGTGGGCGTAGTCCACTTCAAGTTCATCATCTCTGCTCTGCTTTGGCTTTCTCGTTTTGACCGGACTGACCCCACACACACACACAGTATGAGAGTGGTGGTGGAGCAACACAAGTATGTGACGCTAAAAAAAATGATGGTCCATATTTACAGCATCATCATTTAGTGTAAAGATGACACCAGCCAGGCGGTGTTCACAGCTCCCACCATGGCCTTAAAAGGAAGCTGTCAAGAATTCCTGCTGCACTTGACCTGTGTGTGTGTGTGTGTGTGTGTGTGTGTGTAGTTCTCATGTTGTGGCAATCTGTATACACACAGTCACAATTTGAAGGCTTGGCTAAAAGATTTTGCTCATGAGTCTTCAGAAAATTCATTATAATGTCCTCTTAAAGTGTGTGTGTCTTGAGCATGAGGCTCGGTGGCAAATACTGCAGCCTCCTCAGAGATTGTCGCCTCATGTTTGACATGTCGCTCTGTCTCCCTGCCAGCCCGTCATCTGCTCCTGTTTGTCACCACCTGCATACTGAAGACACATCAATAAAACCGACATGTGCCTCTGCTATAAGCCCCTTCATATATGGTCTCTCAATCAGCGATGCCCTTTAAAATACTAATCTGCAACATATTTAATGATGAATTTGGTGTCTGCACATAAGCCTGTTAAAATAATACTGTGAGGCCCCGGGGCAAGGCAGCATTTTGTCTGATTTGCAGTGATTTACCACATCATAGACTATTGTGATATAATTTAAATTAAATTTTAAATTTGATACTTTATTTGATCCCAGAGGGGAATCACACACCACACACATGCATAGAGGAGAGGGGGAGTGGGGGCCAGCACTACAAGCTGCCAATGCCCCGAGCGGTTTGGGGATTCGCTGCCTTGCTCAAGGGCATCTCGGAGGTGAACTGGCACCTCTCCAGCTTGGTGGTGGACTGGACTCAAGCCGGCGGGCCTTGGCTTCCCAATGCCCTTCCCATGTTTTTTTTTTTTTTAAATTTTATATACTTGATTAATTTCCCAAGGGAATTGATCCCTTGCTGGCTTCTCCGCTTCAGAGCCCAATCCCTCATCCACTGAGCTATTGCCTGCCCCAAGAGTAAGCTGCAGGCAAGAATTCTACCACTGACCCACCAATGCTTAAAGACGACCACGAAGGGACTCGAACCCTCAATCTTCTGATCCGAAGTCAGACGCCTTATCCATTAGGCCACATGGTCAGATTAAACAGAGACAAGAAAGAAATCACAGGTAACATGAGTTACTACACTCTTGAGTCAAAATCCTGTATGAAAAAGAGGAAGAGGAGCATCAAACTGTCTGGAAGCTACTAATGCTTGTTATTGATCCATTTGTGTGAAATCCTCAAATAGATTAGTCACATAAATGTGTTGGGGAGTATAAATATGAGGTAATAACTTAGCATCTGAATTCATATTTATGATAACAGCTTCATTATTATCCCACACAACAGTGTTAAAATTCCAGAAAGAGGCTGCAAATAAGAAAAATAGATGACAATGTTTATATTAAACTACAATTCTGAATGATATGGCTACATATATATGATATCATTTGTGTTTTACATACCTGTACTGGTAACTTTGTTCAAGTAAATGAGCATTTCAAGCAGACTGAGAGATGATTCTGAGGTTTGTCTTAGTCATCAATCTCAGCTCAGCCCTGTTAGGACAGCTATATTAGATTATTCGCTGTAATCTGCCAAATCTGGTCTGCCAAGGTTATGAACTTGAAGGCATTAAAGTCATGTTTTGTGAATTTAAAATTTTCTGGCTTATGTAGGCAGCTCCATGAAGCTGCCATCTCATGATGAAATACTTCAGTGTCAGACACTGTGAAAATCAGGCTCACGTTATTCTTGGGTAAGAGAAACATCATCCACATGAAGCGCTTCATTTGTGGCTGCATGTACAGAATTTGAGCTGATTTGAGGATAAACTAACAAATCGGCAGAGAGGCAGACATGTCAACTTAATGATGAATGTTCTCCTTAGGAGCTAAAATGATCATAAATAATTCAGCAAACACACAGGTTGCATTCTCACACTCAGAGTTTGTAGTAACTTGTAGATGCACAGTTAGAGTCAACTGTTAGATCTGGGATTAGATTTTGGTGTGGATTAAAACATCACATTGACAGGTCAGTGCTGCGGCCTGCACTGTGTACATATGACCACAGGTAGGTGTCCGATACACTGGAAATTTTAGTGACTCATTTTGAATCCATCTTCCTTCATTCATCATGTTGTTTGATTGTTTGTTTGATTTTTATTAAGAATAAATAAACAAAAGGTTTTCAGTAAGTGACCGCAGGCATTTAGTGGCGCCACAGTACCAGTGAGGGACAGTCTCCATTGCTCTGGGTTCCCTTCCTCTTCCTTTGTTTTCATCCCGCTTCCTTCCACGTTTTCTTAGATGCTGTTCCCCCCCGATGGAAGTCCAAACAAACTACAATACTGTGAAAGTAAACAAACGCACAAATATCATGTCATACAACCTTGGCCCACATCAATAAGAGACCCAGTTTTATTTTAAAAAAATCATTTGAGAGAATGTGCTGAGCTGTAGGGGAGGAATGTTTGAATTGAGTCAGTGGTGTTTATGTCTTTTTATTGTCATGCAGGTATGTAAAAGCTGCTCATTGAGACTCTTTAGCATGTTAGTCGATAAGATGGTGGAGAAGCTTGTTGCATTGTTTTCAGTGTAACCTGTCTCTGACAGTGAGAGTCAGCCTGAACTTCCTTGAAGTTGCCTTAAAACCACAATAAAGAGTGTCTACAAGAAGATACAACCGTGCTGTAAATAAGGATGAACCTTTTTTTGGTATCAGGCTGTAAACATATTTATTTCTGTGATAAAGTTGGACATGGAGGTCTATTGGGACTCAGCATCAGCGTTCAGACCATATGTAACCTATAGAGTTCTACGCCAGGCCTGACGTTCACCTGACGGAGAAATTCTGTTTTGTGGTTACTTATGGGTATTTGTGGGGTTGAACATTAACGTGACGGAGGAGTATAAACCAGGCTTTGCTCGTTTTTTGGAGCTTGCCTCGAGTGGCCAGTTGAGGAAGTGCAGTTCAGGGCTTTTTCCAGTTGCTGTTTGAGGTTGAGATGAACCTCGTCGGGGAGCAGAGCAGTGTTATATTCACCATACTGACACAAGCTTTCCTTCTTTTTTGTATTGAAACATTTTATGGTCATTATTTAGATGAAAGTTAACAGCAGCATCCACCTGCACAACTTCAGGTTAACCTTAATCAGTTTTTTAATCCATGTCTTGTTTCTAGTGTTACTGATCCCCATTTTTCACCACTTTAAACCACCCATCGCCCACCTCATGCTAGATTAATGCTTAATTTCCAGGAAATCCCTGTGTTCTGTCATAAAGTGCTTTCCATTAATTAGCCACTCTGT
>JAVQJX010072134.1:0-17781 GCA_036025115.1 Ambassis agassizii
CGTGGAATAAGACAGAGGTATATTACTTCAGAAAAAGGAAGGCGATATTTTGAAGAAAGAAGATTATTTATTGGTTTGATTTTTGTATGGCTCTCATTGTGTGGTCTGTACATTCAGAAACTGTATGTTAAAATCACATTTCAATATTTATATGTTTGATGTAGCCGAGTTTATTTTTGGAAGTCTTTCAGCACAGCAACTTCATTTCCATTCACTGCACAAACACAGTGAGTTTAAGCTGTAAAGAGTCAGCCAGTTTCACTGTGTTTACTTCCTGCAGAAACAGAATGTAGTGTGTGTCAGGTCAGAGGACACATTATAAATC
This sequence comes from Ambassis agassizii, assembly GCA_036025115.1. Classification (NCBI taxonomy): domain Eukaryota; kingdom Metazoa; phylum Chordata; class Actinopteri; family Ambassidae; genus Ambassis; species Ambassis agassizii. The sequence goes on from JAVQJX010072134.1 coordinate 326, forward strand.
TCATCAGTCTTCAACATAAAACTGCCACATGTTTTCACCCTGTTGTTCAGTGACCTCAGCGTGAATAGCAGCTATAAAGTCCTCACTTTTTGTAGTGTGTAAGTAAATAGGAGTGACCTATGATGCCTGAATGTTGGGAAACAAGTCCTACGATTTCCAGTGTTTTTGTCTAATATACTTTTTTTTTGGAGGAGTACTGTCAGATCATGGTTGTAGGGATAACTCTGAGTTAAACTAATTAACTGATCTAAACTATTTAAACTTTGCCATCATGTTAAATATTCAGACCTATTTGTCTCCTTCACTTTGTCAGGTTACAGTGATATGCATTAACACCAGTGGCCACATGAAACAGAAGAAGACACAACAACTCCAGCTGGTCAAAAAATAGGACCGAACTGGACTCTTTACCTGCATCTGGAAAATGTTGCGTGGTAGTGTGGCAGTGTATGAGTTTAGTAGACACCTCAGTCAAGTACTCATCAACACTGCCTACAAAATAATGTAAGTATAACCATTAGTACATAATCTTATCTTAAATTTTAGGGGCGGTTAAAAACTTTATCTTTTGCCGTCTAGGTTTTTACAAAGTTGCCTTTAGGGACTTGTAGCCAAGTTTGTTGACTTGTGTTATTTCTGCTTTAAGACACCTTCATAGACCAGTTCGAACTGCTTTTCTGAAAAGGCAGTTTCTGTCACTACATTGAGCTGACCACAGCCGATAGCATGTGTAGACAGGCAGAGAAATAAGGTCAGACATGGGTGTGACCGACTCACTGACTGCTACATTCGTCACACACTATTCCACATGCATGTGCAGATGCACCCACACACACAAAAAAAGCACACTGGCTAATGTTTTGTTTTTTTCCTCGACTAATGTTTTTTATTCTTCGTGTTTACCCACACGGTTTAATTAGATTTCTCATTCATCAGGCCCGTTTACTTCTCCAGGTTGTGGTTTCCGTTACTTCCCTTCACAGAGCATTTGTGAAGGGAACACCTGTAATACTGTTCTGTGAGGCAAGCCTCTGGTACTAAACAACACATACTGTCACATGCACACACTCTGAGAGTCAGATATTCCCCGCTAGTCTCCTTCAAGGACGCCTGGGGAAGACTTGGAGGACAAAATCACACACTCCCTCTCCCAGTGTCTCAGACGCGCTGCACTTCTAATGCAGACAGAAAAGAGACTAGGTACACAAACTCTCCCTCAGACACACACTTACGCGCACTTAAACACACAAATACACTGAAAGGGCCCTACCACCTTCCCATCCATGTGAGAAAAGCAGGACATTCTGGTCTGTGTTGTTTTCTTATTTTCTCTCTCCTGCTCTCAGCTGTTTCAAGATGTTTAGTGTGTGTGTGAGCGAGCAGAGGGGGTTCATGGGGACTCTTTGACGACCTCATTCACTCTCTTCTTCTCCCCCTCGGCCGCACTATAGTCGACATGCCCAACAATGAGGCGGGAGGGTGGGAGCCACACAAAAAACACTGAATGCGTCTTCATTTGCCTGAACTTTTCACACGTCTATTCCCTTTTGTTGCCGGCCGCCGGTTCACTACAGTGCTGTGAGCTGCTCGGCCAGTTTCCGCTGGCAAGACAGCCAACCAAAGCAGCACTTTTCTTCCTCCCTCCTTTGTCAACCCCCCTCTCTTCTTCCCTCCTTTCCACAATGTTAAGCCCATTTTTAGCTTGACATAATCTGAAATGGTACTTAAGTGAATTTATGTCTACCTCAGTGCATTAACTTCTGCTATTTCCTCCTTTATGTTGCTGTTTTTTGTAGCGGGTGCGGCGACAGAGGGAGGGAGAGATTTGAAACTCAGACCACGGAGTAGACAGCCTATCAGTATTCAGTGGAGAAAGTGAGTGATGGAGGGAGAGAGACAGAAAGAGAGAGAGAAAAAGGAGGAGGGGGTGATGTATCAATATTCTGAGTAGTGTTTGAGGGCAAGGGGAACGAATAGAGGAGAGGGGGAAGGGGAGGAGGGAGGGAGATTGGTGGGAGAGAGAGTACTTGAGTGAGTCTCTGAGTGTGATTATTTGTTCATGTATAAGCTTGCATGTGTGTGCATCTTTGATTGTATGTGTTAACACATATGTGGTTTTGCGACTTGTACTCAATTGGGGAATGTATCAAAGTGCATTTAGTCAAATACTGTATACTAGATTAATTTTGGGTTTTGGTGTCGTTCTATAGACCATTTAGGAGTGAACAGATTAAATATGTGGTCAATCAGGGGGAGTACCACAGACTGTAAATTAAGATGGACAAACCTTCAGTGATCTCATACAGTAAATGAGTCCACCTAACGCAAATATGGGCAAAGCAGTGGTGTGTGAGAGGAGCCGAAGTGGCCATAAGCAGGCAGCACCTACATGTCAGTCAAAGAGGCCCCGCCCTTAATTATGCACTTAAATCATTGCAATTTAAGTGGGTAGCTATAAAATTGTGCCAGTTGTCAGTATGTTTGTACCAGACTGTAAACAGTTTAACATGGGTTGCACTGAAGTTTCGCAACTGCTTGCCGTCTCCACTGCTGATCAGCATGAGGTGTGACGCTGCTGTCTGTTCTTTAATATTGTACAGAAAGGCAGCAACTACACCTGTTGATTAGCTCTTTTGACATAGAATCAAAAGAAGCGAACAGTTAACTTTGATCTCTCTTTAACCTTATCCTAGAAATCTATTATCTAAACAAATTGCGGGGTCAGCTTTGTGGCATTGTTGCTTGATTAGCTTCAGAAGAGAGTAATTTCCATGTTTGTATGCAAATTAAACCTGGGGCAGTTAAAATACAAACATTATTAGACTTCTGACTCAAGCTTCACATAACAATATGTGGATATGTTGGGTTGTTTTGTGAATCTGTGACAAATAGTTGGTATTTCATTTATTTTAGGAGACTTGTTGCAAAAAATGTGATACAGCAGAGAGCATCTGGAGCCAATATAAGTCAATGCAGTGTCCTTCTAAGTGACAAAAACGAGTGTGTGTGTTTGTACAGGACAAGAGTCACAGTTTACAACACATTTGGATGTGATGGAATCTCCCACTTGTTTCAGTCATCCTCCCTCTCGCTCTCTCTCCTTCCCTCTCTCTGTCTTTTACTCTGGCTGCTAATCAGCATTTGAAAGGCAGCTTTGACAGTGAGAAAGAAAGTGGCGGGGGGGGGGGGGGGGGCTTGGCGGTGGGGGTAAACGAAAGCATGAGACACAGCGAGTTAGGGAGGGAGAGCCAGAGAGACTGAGGCGAGGGGCTGTACAAGCATGCCTTTTATATTTACTAGTGACTGAGGGAGAGAGAGAGGGAGAAAGGGAGCAGCTGAAGGCAGAGACAACTGGTGAGCACGGCTTTCCCAAGAGGAAATGAAAAGAAAGAAGCTCAGCGAGGAGAGTGAATGAGTGAGCGGGAGAGAGGAAGGGTGGGAGGGAGCATACCAGCTAGAGAGAGGGAGACAGAGAGAGAGAGAGAGAGATTCTCACACTGGCTGTGTCCTAATCCGAGTCCATCTCCAAGAAGCAGCGGAGCAGAGTGTTAGTGAAGTGAGTCTGAGAGCCAAGGAGCGCTACATCAGCTAGCTCCACTCACACACACAAACAGACACACACACACACACACACACACTCTCCCTCTCTTTCTCTCTCACCCTCTCTTTCACAAACACTCTTGCAACGGGAGTCCGCGATGTGTCCGACTGTGCGGCCACGGCTTTTGTGAAAGTGAGGGGATTGATGCTGCCCCTGTCCCAGCCCCCTTGGCTCACGCACGCAGTGTTTGTTTGCTGTGTTTAAGCTCGAGGTGCCTGTGGAGGAGGTGGAGGTGTGGTGGGGGGGCACTGCCAGGGCAGAGCAGGGGGCACCAAAGAAGAGAAGAAGAAGAAGAGGAAGAGGAGGAGGAGGAGGAAGAGAGAGACAAAGTGGATCAAACCAACAGCAGCAGACTAAAAGCTGGAAATGCCCATCAGGTGAGTAAACGATAGATCAACAACTTACAGTAAACGCACGCATGCACATGCCTGACTGAACACACACTTTTGCGTAGAATATTCTAACAGACACACTTCTAAAGTTGTTACCTGTTATCAGATTTTGGCAGTAAAATTGAAGGAATCATGTCTTTTAAACACTGTAAAAACATGTCAAAGTTTTATTCTATTTTGTTTAATCTACTCCTAAGGTACTTTTTTTCCCTTTTAGATAAAATTACAGAATATGAGAAACAGTGATAACTTTCTCCTGGTTCTCTTCCAGAAAAGAACATGCACATGTTACTTAATGAAATGAATTATCTGAAATAATTAGGGTATATATTGGTAAATTGAGTTTTCCTCTACTTATTATTTTAGGTTATAATATACATTTAATTGGATAAAATACATGCATTTTTTGCATGGAAATGGGCATACTGTGTAACATTCTATAAATTAATGTTAATGCATGTATTTGATTGCGTAAATATTTGCACTGACAAAAGCATGACTATCAGTTTTTTACGCAAAGTTCTTTGTGCATTTTCTCCAAAATCTTCTACACAGACCAATCTTTGCCTCTTAGATAAGCCAAATAATTATGTATGTTTATGTTCTGTGGTGAACACGTCCCTTTCTGATAGATTTGACGTGTATGTGCTGTTGGAGATATAAGAGGCACAGAGTGAGCGGCAGCATGCCCGTCTCCACCTGCAGAGGCAGAATTGGTCACAGTTTACTGGCTTGGTAACGTTCACTGCCTTCAGGGTGTTTGCAGCAGGTGGTCCAAATTGGCAGAATGACTGTGACAAACACACAGTGTTCACTGCTGCTGTAAAGTAAATAACAACATCAAACCATCACATACCCATATCAGGATTTCAGGATTTTTTGTTGTGTTTCTGATATTGTATTTGACAGTTTAAGAGTCAGAATAGTGGTTTTGCAAAAAGAAAAAAAAATATGTGTGCATGTGTGCGTGGACAGGCCAGTGTTCAGTTTGCCTGAATTTTTGCCAGATTCAGTTGTACATCTGCGTCTGCTCATATGTAGATATTTATCTTGTGTGCTGATTCTGTATACTGAAGTATCACTCCACAATCTGTGTGTTTGCCATAAATTGTGCTCTGTTTTGTAGAGCATCATTTGCACGCACACCTGCTGAGATTGCAGGTGCTGCAGATAAATTCCAACCTGTGTCACAGTGTCAAAATGTTGCGAGTGTTGAAAAGAATTAGTGTCCGTACTCACATGTAATCTGCCACTTTCAGCCAGAAGAGGTATAATCTCTTTTCAACTTTTTTGAAATTTTATGTTGTGAATGTTTCTAGTTAACTTTCAGCATTTTGCTAGAGTAAAGATCGGATCAGTGCACTGACATGAAACAGGGTCAAGTCGAGTCATTTTATGAACCTGGTACAGTTTATACCCCGGCACACTGAGCCACTAAGCCTCTCCATCCGTTTGAGTTCCCGCATGTGCAGGGATGCTTTGGTCGTGACCTACCTTTAGGCCTTTTTTATTAGTCCCAGACACAAGTTTCTTCTTTGGGTTTTGGATTTAAGGAACTACGCTTCATGCCAACAGGCAACTGTGTGACAGACCTTGACTCAGATTACTTTGTGAAAAGTGAAAATATTGGCTACAGAGAACTCTGTTTGAAGACAGGAGACAAAATAGAAAAGAGAAAATTGTGTTTTAAAGGCTTTTCTAAACACAGAAAGATGAGTGGGTGAGTCTTTGTCAGTAATATTTTCTGTGTTTGTTTTGTTTAAATAATTATCCCAAGTGAATAAAATGTATAATGTCAGGGCAGTGATAATTTCTTAATTAATTTTGGATGGTAGACATATCACTTTTTGTGACTCATTGACAAGTTCACAGGTAAACACCTCACCTCTCCCTCCCTTCCTCTTTCCTCTCTTGATATTTTTGTCTCTCTCTGTTGCTCCCTTATACACACACACACACTAAAGTGGTCAGCGTGTGGCATGTTGACAGACAGCCGCTCACACACTTCTTGCTTGCGTTGTGTGTGAGTGTGTGTGTGAAGAGCGTTGACAGACAGTGTGTGGGTCTGTGACAGAGGGTGTCAGCGCAGTGTCAGGGAGATGTGTTTAGTGTCACACTCTGCTGACCTGATCTCCGGTCGGACTGTCCACTCCGGCCCCGCTGTGGCTCCTTACATAACCCCCGCTGTCATTCACACACCAGCCTGAAGGGATCCACCAGCCTTTGCACTCTCACACACACATGCATGCATGCAACTGCTTAGTGATATGTACACAACATATAGGCATCCACATTTACAGTCAACTTTCCTTTAAATCAAATACCAGGTGGAATGTGCAGATCTGATCTGATATGGTCATGTTCACTCTTTCATGTATTATATCTTCTTTCCCATTCTTTAATTTGTACCATCACAAAAAGTAAAAGTTACATAAATTAATAATGTTTCTGGAAATATTCAAAGGAAGCATCAACCTCTAGGCACTGTGTGGGAATATACCATGAAGCCAGTGGGTACCCTGGTTTGCACAAGATTGCTTCAAGACACCTACACAACTTATCAAGAGTTTGACACTATTCTGAACTCTGACATTTCCACCATGCTAATTGATGTGTCTATATTAGCATTTGTACTTCTCCACTTTGCTGGTGTGCAGAATTATAGTGTGCTTTCATGTCCTGCATTTATAGTACACACACTGATCTCTGCATGTGTGTGTGTATTGGATAGATTGAGTGACCCAGTGTGCTGTTCTTTGGCCTGTGGTTATTTGGAGGTCAGTGCTGATGTGGTCTCTGCCTGCGGGAGTGGATTTACCATCTTCAGCCGTATAGAGAGCCGCTTCCACTTGGCTGACTCTTCCACTAGTGCAGAAGAAGTTTTCTTCCTAGTGTTTGTTCACCATTAACTTTTTTGGAGCCTTTGCAAAATAGAACTGATATCAGTATTCTCCTTGTATGTGAGCAAGCTTTGATTATTGACTTCCAGCTACGTTACATTTCACCTCTAGACTTCCTCATATTAAGGTATTTAACCTCATAATTGACTGCGGTTGTTATATAAACTTTTCCTCAGTGTTACTCTTCAGTATCTTAAAGGCCGAGGATGGTTAACCTAATGAGGTTTTGACTTTAGACGTACATAAGCTTTGAATTTGACAAATTATACATCATATATAAGCCACAACACAGAAGAAATAGTTCTCTTGTGTTGTCTATCGACTATAGGACACAGACTTGTTGAATTACACTTTTTTACAGTAAAACTAGCTTTGCTTGACTTCCTTCAGATGCAATTAAATGTTACCTTGTTAGATTTTTACAGACGGTGCATTGTTAGCAAAAATGTCTATCTACATCCTTTCCTCAAGTTATCATACTTGTGGGGCTGTTTTATTGCTTTAATTATTAAGTGAGGAATGACAGCCAGTTTATCGAAGAAAAATCTCTGCAGAACAATCTTTAGAGAGTAGATAATTTTTTTTCCTGCAAATATAAGGGGTTCTGTATGCTGAGTGTTTCAGTTTCATGTTTAATACAGTGCAGGTGCAGTGGAGCATTTCTTTTGTGTATACTCAGGCCAAGGTAGACGGTAATTATGACAGGCATGGATTGGATTCTGCGTAGCTCCACGCCCGTGAGGAGTGGACATCAAAGCCCACTCACCAAAGCCCTCTGTAATAAAGGAGGAGGAGGAGAAAGATATTGATTACCAAGGGTGAACATTAGCAAATCTCTTTCTCTCTCCTTTTTTCATCCATGTCTTTATCTGTCCATCATTTCCCCGGCTCTCTCTCACTGTCTGATTTTCCTCCCTCTGCCACTACTTATGCTCACTCCATCCCCCTATGTGTGCTCCATCCACCCCCTTCTCCCTCTCTAATCATTTATTTATTGCTGATCTCTTTATTCTGTATTCTTTCAGTTTAGGGGACAGTCCACACCGTGACTGGACGGTGCTGTTTCACACAGGCTGTTATCGTCTTTCCTTCACACCCTTCCCAAACACCACCTCTTCCTCCTCATCACCACAGAGGTACCTGGGGGCGGGCGGGGTCACACTGGTCCAATCTACACCGTATTGATTCCATTAGATAATTAATGACCCAGGCAAGGGCCAGGGAGGAGCAAAGAGGAGGTTAGAGGAGAAGGATGGGGGGTGAGGATGATGGGAGAGGCGAAGGTTGTGGGTGTGTGTGGGGTGGGGGTGGGGGGGGGTGTCGGACGCCAAGGCCCTTGAGAGTTGGAGAGAACCTTGGGTTGGGAATGATCCAGAGTCGTCAAGGTCAATCGCAGCCGGAGCTTCGATACGGAAACAGAATGCCGAGCGAGTTGGAATATGGGATGCAGAGCGAGAGAGGAGGGAGAGAGATCTTCATGTCCAGCAGCTGTCGATTGATCAGCGGTTGAAAAATTGTACATTAAAAAGTCTTTTGACTTCCAAATCCTGAGGTCCAACCAGGGCCGTAATGCATGATAAGTAGTTTTCAGCCCTCCAACCAGAATACCAAACTTCGACTCCCCAGACGCTCCAGACACTCATTTACAACTACTCAACAACATGAAAGGCAAGATAGAAAACTAGCTACATCAAATATTCTGTTCATGTTATCCCCAACCATGTTTTCTACATCTTCCATGACATTGAACGCTCTCTATTTGATAAAATATGATTCACAGGAATATCTTACGTTGCTGTTGTATGTGTACTTCTCTCTCACCTTTACTTTGGGATAAAGCACAAGAGAGCTGTCCAGAAAAGCTGTTTGACTTCCATCAACTGAAATGTTAAAATGCCTTTTGCATTTTAAGAAATAAGTTTATTCAACAGTGGACATATAAATAAAGGAAGAGGTGGAGTGTATTTTAACAAAGGTCACATCTCAAAAGTCCCATGTCACAGAAATTATTTGTGAGCACTGGTTAAAGGCATATTAGAGCAACGTGGTTCACAAATGTGTGAGATGCAAACGTGAAGATGTTTCTGAGGTCTAATGAGGCACATTCCTGAAGACTAAATTAGAGAAATGTGTCCAAATGTAGTGGAGTGTTGTGGAGTATTAGGCTAGCCATTAATGGTAATGAACCCAGGCTTCTCAGTATTTTTTGCTTTGCTAGCTGAAAGTTAAAAAACCATGTACATTTTTTAAATTAAAATCAAGCTTTTGACATCACGAACATCCTCAGAACTGGGGCTGGTCTTATGTGTGTCATAATCTGTACATTGCACAGGCTTGTGGTCTTCACCTTTGCATGACTGCAGTGTGCATGTTGTCTCTGGTGGGCTATGAGAGCTCCTATGCCTTCACATTCACAGTCTTGGCCAGGCTCTGTATTGGGCCCCAGGGGTTGGGGAGATGAGGCATAAAACAACCATGTCTCTACCTAGGGGAGCCGGTGGCATGGCAGTGGAGCTATTGTCTGTTGGCGTGCTGTTTGACTTAAATGTGTTCATTTGCCTGATGCCCCTGACTCCCCACGGGGTGGGGCGGCTCAGGGAGAGGAGGGGCACGCTAACGAACCTCTGACAGCTGGAGGCCCTAATTAAACGTCCCTGCTGAAAATAAACAGAGCAGGAGCCAGGCGAGCAGCCAGAGGAAAGCACACAGCAAACAGCGGCTGTGAACACTCGCCGCAGTGCCCTCCTCTCTGTTGCTGTTGAGACCATGCCAAGAGAGCACGGCTCTATAGGGTAGGGGTCTCAAACACACACTCGGATATATACACACACCACACTTATGAATATTTAACACTGCAGCAGCAGCAACACATTGTGAACACCTGCGGTCACACTTGATACAAGTTGATCTCCTCTGCTGTGGGCACAGTATATTTTTACTTTGACTGATCTCTGAAGTCACACTTTTCCTTTTCCATATATTTCCCCACTGTGCCATGACGGAATTGGTCGGCTCAATCCTGTCGAGCTGGGATTGTTTCACACTCTCTGTCTAGATGACACTTCTGACATTCAGCCTGTTGTGCTGCTATAGCTAGCTGGAGCATTAGCAGTCAAAGTGCCGGGGTCCATTTGGGTGAGTGCATTAATGGACCGCCCAACCTGCGACAAGGTTATGAGGCTGATTGAATAATTACTGTGGAGGCCCTTGTCCATTACGCCCCTGTGTCTACCCAGATAGAGGGAGATGCAGACAGAGATGGAGAGATAGTTTGAGACAGAAAGATGGAAGGAGAGATTAGATAAGCACAGATAGGGTCAATTAAGAGATAAACATACAGGAACAGGAGACTGGCTGTGTATGTGTGTGTGTGAGTGAATATTTGAGAGTCAATCGTTTCCTGTTTGTGTCTCCTGATGTCTGTGCGCTACTGTACGCAGCCTGCATGTAATGCAGTTATCCAGGTGAAGTAGAGAAGGTGACAAAGGTGAAGTTGTTAGACAGAGGTGCACTGCCCTCTGCTCGACCCTGTCTCCTCTTCACCAGACTCTCAGAAAAAGAGGACTGTCAGTGTAGCAGGCTGGTAGCTCGAGGGAAAAAGATATATGTTTCCCATGGATGAATGAAACCTTAAAGCTTAAGCCCAGGACAAAATATTCTGTCAATGTGGATGTCCTCAGAAGAGGTTACATCTAAGGCTGGAGAATTGACCACCTAGATCAAATTAGCATCTTTATTATCCTCTTATTGACTTAAATTGACTTACTACACTATCGACCTTAAGTGAAACTCCACATATAACTTTAAAGATCTTTAACACGTGTGATCGGATCTAACAAGACGTGTTAACACGTTTATCAAGGTAAATGTGACAGTTCATTGTGGTATTACTACTTTACTTATCTTCCCCCCTCCTCGTTTTGTTAGAATATATGAACAGTTAGAGACAAATTATATTCTTTTCTGATCCAAATGAACAATTAAGACATCATTTGTGATCCCCACAGCACAAAACCTAAAGACTCTGTATTGGTAATTGAAGACGGAACCCTCTAGTGCTAGAGAGTAAAAAAAAAATTGCATAGTTCAGAAGGATTTTTTCTTCTTCTTTAGTTTCTGTATTTTAGCACACTGACCTAGGATTGTGTTTGAAATTGAGAACACACATTTTCACTGTTACTGCTTTAACCAGAATAAAACTATTAAAGGTAAGGTGATGACCCAAGCTCCCCTATCAAGTTCAACTATTCTGTCTTTGGTGGACTGGTTATTGACCTTTCGTCCTTTGAAATCATTCCAAAAAGTTTCCTGCATGTATTTATTAATGCTGGCTGTTTTAGTCCAGATTTGTGAAATGATATCTGCCAAACCTGCCCGGCTTCTGCTGACCCCTGTTAGCCAAGGTCAGCATAGCCATGCTCAAACTCGAGACATAATCCATTTTCTTTTGCCCTGGCAAAGCTCTACTGACATGATTGTGCTGACCCAGTCGGGCTAAAGAAAGGCGGCATTACAGAGTGAGAGGCAGGAAAAGAGAGAGAGAGGGCATCTCAGGCCCAAGGGCATGACACAGAGGTGCTTGGGGCCACACCAGCCCTTTAAATGTCAACACAGCACAGAGGGGAGAGATACTGGTGAGGAGCAGGGTCTCTGTTTGAGGACAGGGAAGAATATTGGCAACTTTTTACTGCTGGATAGTGGCAGAAGGCAGCAAAAGATCTGGGAGAATAGACAGACAGATTTAGTTTAAACTCCAGTCACAGACAAGTTTGAATACTCTCTTGTGCATGTAAGGAGACATTTAGAGAACTGTAATTTTTCAGTGTGATTATGATTATGAGCGGTAGTGTTTTGTCTTATGTCTATTACACTGAGAACAAGCCCTAACCTTTATGTGGGGAAGTACATACAGTATAGTTACTAATTGCTCTCTTGCAACCCTCTCTTGCCTCTGTTTCTTTTTCTTTCTTTTCTTTTTTGAACATAAAATGTAAAATGTAAAAGTATGGGCTATGATTTAAAGTTCATTTCATTTTATGGCTATTACTTACTTGACCGTACTTCATTCATTGACTGCTCCTCATCTGTGTTGTTCTTCTGTTTATCGCATGGATCTCTAGGTCTGAGTCCGTCGCTCCCTCGGCCAATCAAAGCCTTCGTTAACGGCAGCGTCGGCACGTGATTGGGAACAGAATGGCTACCATGCCGTTTGTCAGCGAGGGGAAATGTGTGAGTGTGGAATGGGATTTCCTACAAGGACTACTGGCCAAGCCTCCCACCCTGCCCTGGTGAGAGACAGCACACACACACCACAGAGCGGATACAGTATAAGCCCACATGCATGTCCATGAATTAATCTCTGCATGGTGAAATCCATGCATTAACACCTTGCACACACTGTCAGCCTGAAGAGGAGTTTCCTATCAATGAAACACAATCCAGAACTCTGTTGCTCCTTGGTGCTACATATCACCTGCTTTATTGCCCACCTGCCAATCCTGTCAGGACTCTGAATCCCCTCCCCTTAGTGAGAGATTAAGTAAATTTGGCTGGAATTATTAATGGGCAGTCATTTACAGGCGGATATAAAAACTAAGCAGAATCAATGTGTGTGTATTGATTGTTCTTGGTGGCTGGGGTCGAGGCAGTATAATAATGAGATGTTACAGAGGCTGGCAGCATGAGTCCACACACACTCGGAGAAAGGCACGCTGATTTCACTTACTAGAGACAAACAGGGAGGAATACAACAGCTACGTCAGCTGATTACTATATAAACATATGTACACACACCATGTGCAGCTCCGCTTTTTCTTCTTCTGCGTATACACACACACACGCACCACTGGTGGTCTTTCTTTACATGAAAATCAGCAACACACAAACCACAGGAGAGAACACTCGCTCTTTCGCTTGCTCGCGTGCGCGCACGCACACGCCTTATTCCAGCACAGCACCGACACAAATTGTGAAGTGGCTGTGACAACATAATTCCACCACTCAGGCCCCATTGAGGAGAGTCAATACCCAATCACAGAGACAGGCTACCTGAGCCCCGGCCCCCCTCTGTCACTCTGCCCCTCCCTCGCCTATTGATCCCTCAATCACGGCTTCAGCTCACTAGCCCGGGACCAGATGAGAGAGGGAGGGAGAGGGAGAGACGGTGGGAGCACAAGAAAGTGAGAGTTAGGCAGTGTGAGATTGTGTGTATGTGTTCACATATGGATTTTAGAGCAAATGGCATTATTAAGACTGTGCTCTGCCAGATAAAAGAAGGGAGTTTGTCTGTAATTACTAGGCCAATCTGCAAGAGATGGATCATAATGGCGATTGTTTCACTTGAATTGCAGGAGCCATTACCATTACATGTATTTATGAAATGAGTTTTCTGAGTTGACGCTTAGGTCCTTTATACAGAGCATGAATCAATCAACAGGTATATTCCCTGCCTTAGTGATCTTTTCTTTTCTGCCTGCATTTCTCAGATTCTTCATTTTACTTCTCTCTCTCCTCTCTACATGTTTTCCCCTTGTCTTTAATGCGTTTAATACCCCTCCCCCCGTCTTTCCTCCTCTCAGTCTCCAGAACCTGCGTAAAGAGAAATCTCGTAATGCAGCCCGTTCTCGGCGGGGGAAGGAGAATTTTGAGTTCTTCGAGCTGGCTAAGATGCTGCCGTTGCCTGGGGCCATCACGAGCCAGCTGGACAAGGCTTCGGTCATCAGGCTGACCATCAGCTACCTGCACATGCGCACCTTTGCCAGCCAGGGGGACCCACCCTGGAGCCCTCTGCTGGAGGGAGACAGCAACTGTGGCAAAGGTAAGCAAGAGGGAAACACCCATTAAGATTTGTACAGACAAATGATGTGTATTCACTCAAAATGAAGAAAGAAAATGGACTTTTTGGTTTTAGTTACATATAGTGTTTGCCTTAAGCTTCTAAGCTAAACACAGGAAACACAACACCGTTCCATTTATTTTAACCAAAGGATTTACTTTTCATCCTGTAGAGGAATGTAAACAGTAATTAACAGTAATTAAAAGATAAAAATCTGCAAAATAAAAATGTATTGAGCCAGAACTCTGCTCAAAATTTACCTCAGATGAAGGACACTTGGTTTCATGACCTTGTAATGTTTTTCCCTGCAAAAAATATTTTAACACTTTTTTTTCCTGGAATTTTTTTTTTTTTTGAATTATTTTATCTCTTCACGTATGTCAGTTTTGTTGACAGCAGCGTGCAAGTATGCAGAATCATATTAATCATGGTTGTTATGGATGATTTTCTCCTGATGGATCCTACATTTCAGCCCATAAGAAAATTATATAGCAGCGATAAATATGCTGACGTGTTGCCAAACGACACAAACCACTGAAATCCATGTTTCAGCTCACATTTCTCTTTCAATCAAAAGCAATCCTCAGCAGTCTGATCTGCCCACATACTCCCGCCCACAGAGACACCCCATGCCACAAAAATTCTCTCCAGCCCAGGACATTTATCGGTTCTCCTATTAGTGATTATAATTACTGCTGCTGTATATGTGTGCACATGCTCTAACACAAGCCTGTAAACACGTGTTATATGTGCATATAATCATCCAAATACTTTCTATAGGCTTATGTGAGCATGAATGTAATTTATGTGTTGTGTGTGTGAGAGGGAGAGATAAAGAGGGAGGCAGATGATACACAAAGAGGGAGGAAACTATTGGTGCAATTTGTAATTACAGAAATTAACTACATAACGAGGACAGTGTAATTATACAGCCCGTCTAATTGCTACTATTACTGAGGGGAAACGATGCAGCTACAGTACAATTAGATGCGTGTGTTTGTGTGCGTCTGTGTTCATGCCCGTCCCTGCCTAATTTGAGGAGATGTGATCAAAGTACAGTGAAGGTAATAGCATGTTACTGTGTGGCACCATGTGGCATACCCATCCACAATATATATTCTTGCATATAAAGCATTAATGAATATCATTACTGACAGATATTCTGGACAAATGTGATACCAAAACATTACTTTTCCTAAAAGCCTTAAAGGGACATTTCCTTAATTTTTCACATAAAGGTCAGTATAGTTGTCATGTCGAGGAAAAACAGTCATATTTTGGGCTGACAAGAACCCTGACGTGTGGACATTTATCTAGATTCTCTAATGGTTAAATGAGTGGTGCTGTGTTTTTAGAGCCATAATTACAAAATTTAGAGTATGGCCAACTAGTGTCCTGTTAAACATACATTTATTAAATGCTCAATAACTTGTCCAAGTAAACATCAGAGAACTTTGCTCAGGGCTTTAATCTCAAGGCGATGCCTAAATTTATAGGCTTAAATATACCCAGTTTCTTGACCTTTTTATATTTTTTTTCACTGCAAATGCTGCCACACATTTGATATTTTTAATGGACACACAAAGATTTATTGTAAAAAACGCATAAAAAGAGCAATTGGACGATACTGTTGTGCTAACACAGCAGTAGCGATTTTAATGTTAAATTTCCGAATATGTGGAGGTTATATGTTATAAACACTCTCATAGACCAACCTTGGGCAGCATAGAAAGGGATTAAAGATAGATTCAAAGCCATGATAATAACTATTTGATCATTTATCTCGCCAAAATATGCTCCTCAGAGAATTTAAACTGCATCCGACATACACAGTGAGCTATAATCTAAAGCCATAGTTTCTGAAAATATGTATTGTTGTGGCTGAAACCATTGAGATCCATCAATATCTAATCATCCATGCTGCGCAGCACATTGTGAATGTCTGAGTGATATCCATACACTAGCACTCTTACACACAGCCGCAGCCTTGACTGTACTCTACGTGTATGGAATTGTTTCGCCTCGGTGTTCCAGGCTTTTCTTGGCCTTGATAGAAAATACCTGCTGTTTAGAATTGTGTGTTTGCAGGTAGTCGTTCTGTCCTATGTATGAACTGGAGGTGTGGTAGAAAGACAAATGTGAGCTATGCTGTTTACAGTACAATGAGAAGAACTTCTTGTACAAATGTGATAAATCGCAGTAAATACTGTATATAGAGTCCTGCAGCAGTTGTGAGAAGGTCACAGAAATTGTGAGGCTCAGACACACGACTGAACTGTACGGGCAGTCAATGATTTTTAACAGTTTGTCCACTATATCAGGATCTGATATTTTAAGTATTTTATTAAATGCTTGTAGATTTTTACGAGCTGGTCACACAGCTTCTGCAGGGCCAACACTGAAAATGCAATGCTAATTTGGACATCAGTTTGAACAAGTCTACCCACAATGCATTGGCAGGGTTTTAAGTGTGATGCATGACTTTAATTCCGTTAGTGGAATGTGGTCAGAGATCCGGCTGAAAGCGAGAGGAGGCCGAAGAGGAGGAGAAGGGACAAATGTAGAAGGAATAAAGACAGAAAAAGGCGAGGATGGAGGGAGGAGAGGAGTGTGAGGAGAAAGGGTAGGGGGGAGGTGGGGAGGTTGCATTCCTCCACATTCCCTCTTGTCCAGAGGGTTTTTTGGATGGGCGAGGGCCAGCGGAGAGGGAAGGAAGGTGGAGGGTGGAGGAGAGGAGAAGGGATGGAGGGAAGGGGAGGGGCCGGAGTGGCTTTTGTCTGCTTCCCACGTTTCAAAGCCAGTCTTGAAAAATGAATAGACAGAGGAAAATCAATTGCATGACCTTCACAGAGAGAAAGAGAGAGAGAGAGATTGAGAGAGCAGGAGAGGGGGGGAGAAGGAGGAGAGAGACAGATTATGGAAGGAAGGAGCAAACGGAAAGGAAAGGCTGAAGGCAGGAAAAGTAAAATGACCCACGATGTACATCCCCGCTTGGTGTATACCTATTTGCACAGCACATTCAAGGACTATTTGAAATCATGTATATTTCAAAACCTCTATATTGAGTAAATTTTGCTTCGGGGGACAGTTTTGTCCCGTCTTCCCTACCTTCTTTGCCTGTCTTGTAAAAAGATAAGTCTGATTTATTTGAACTGGAGTTCTTTCTTAGCTTGTTATTGCTTGCGATACGATTTTACTCAACACACTAATTGCTTAGATCTCTGAGCAACAGCTTCACTAAAAAACAGAAACACAATCGATCAAACCAGCCAGGAGATTACCTAAACCCAAAAGGAATGCACATCAACAACTGGATAAGAAGAAAAGTTACATTTACATAGAAGGTTTATGATGCAGCTTTGTGTTGTACTACGCCATTTAGTTAAAAATCATTTTTACCTGTCATATCTATGACCACACCTGCACAATGTACACTTTAGACCCTCTGCATCATTAGATAATAATCATATATTGTTGAACTGGAGATGCACTTTTTGCATGTCTAGTTCCTTCACCCCCAAGTTAAGAATGTTGAAGTACTGAAGCTCAAGAGATTTATACATTTTATTGTGTGACACTCCATTTATGTGTCATAAAAATGTGGTGAAATCATAAAACAGAGGTTGCTGGGGTCATTAGTTAAATGTCATTACCTTTGTAGGATAATTAAGTGTGCTAGTGCTGATAGTAATTGAGGTCATTTGGCCATAGTGCACTTTGTTTATTGC
>JAVQJX010072262.1:0-11367 GCA_036025115.1 Ambassis agassizii
GTGTGTGTGTGTGTGTGTGTGTGTGTGTGTGTGTGTGTGTGTGTGTGTGTGTGTGTGTGTGTGTGTGTGTGTGTGTGTGTGTGTGTGTGTGTGTGTTGTTAAAAGAGTGTTTTACAACAAGGCACATGGATGTTTTCATTCATGCGACAGACAGGGGACAGATCCCCTATATGTCCCTGATACATTTATTCCACAGACTTGTGAAGATTTGACTAGATTGTTTTGCTTCGGATTGTTTTTTTGTGATTCTCTATTAACATTTACAGCTCTCCTCTCTTCCACCAGCGTGCCCTGCATCTGTGTGTCATATGCATCATCAGCTGCCAGCATCCACTTCCAGCTACCTGCAGAAGATGTCTCAATCTCTCTGGCACAGTAGCTACTGTAGCTACTCTACTGGACACACACCAAGTGAGCTTGATGGCTGTGATGGAATGGAAAAAAATATATATATTCACCCAACCCAATAATGAGGGAATCCCCCTGTACGTAAACAAGATGACGTAGAAAGATGATCTCTTTGATAATGCACTTTGCCCCCTTCTCTACCCTCTCTGCCCCACATCTGCCCCTCAGGCATGATGAGCTTCAGCCTGCTGGTTCATCTTCAAGTCCTTGTCAGATCTCAGACGTGGTTCATACCACGAGGGCGGAGCGGGCTTTTTGGGCTGGGATACCCCTGTCTCAAGGTGTTCATTGCTGATAGGGATGTTTGTCTGTCACACAACCCACCCTCTTGCCAGGTTGCTTGGCAACCCGAGCGGTCTTGGGGTCCTGCGCTTCTTCAGGCCGACGTAGTTTCATATGGGTGTTCCCGCTCCTGTCCCTCTGCACTCATCTTTTCATCTGTTCTGGCACACTTTGTCATCGGGCTTGTGTGAGCTCACAGCGGAGACATCGTCCTGGTTTTTGTACTGAAGACCAGGTGGGAGTACCTGCACTCAGGTAGGGGTGTGGCCTTCTTTTTACTATTAGTGCACTAAAAGATAGAGATTAAACAAGAGGGACATTTAAATGTGCTCTGAGAGGGGAAGAGTTTCATGTGTTTAACATTCATGTCTGCACCAGCTCAGGCAAGAGACAAAGGCTCATAATTCACAGTGTAACTTAATTAAGTAACATTCTTTTGTGCATATTACCTAAACATATTTTTCTAATCATAATCACTTAGTATCATATTTGTCAAGTAACATTTTTCAATGCATTTAAAAATGTCACCTGCTAATTTTCTCTTTGTGTTGAAATATCTATATATTCACACTGTTACCATCAAAGGACAATTCATTCATTGGTTAGTTTGCTATATTTGAGTTTTCTAAGAATACGTGTTAATCATTCCTAAATATTCATAGTCCCTGTTTCTGTTTATGCTCTGTGAAACATATTAAAAAAATGTTGTTTAGCTGTTTGTAAATTGTAAATTGGACTTCTACATGCAATATTTTGCTGTGCTGCTACTTAGGAGAACAGAGGTGCCTGGCTGAAGGGTGTAACCAATAGATAACGCTCTGTGCATCTTCTATTTAAACTATAACGTAGTTCATACTCTCAACGGTTGGTTGATTATCTGTCCTTAGTGGCGGCTCTGCAGACAAGCTCAGAGCGGCTGATGGTAGATGGCGGTATCTTCATCAGAGGTGCCTCAAAAAGGCTCACAGCAGGTCTTATTGTTATAGTTGGTGACTATTGCTGATAAAGTAAAATAACAATCAATAACAATAAAGTTAACAACACAATGAGGATACTTTGGTTAAAACTGCTACCTGAGTATGGATTATAATGTATGTCAAAACACATGATGTTCTGTTGTAGGGAATGCATAAGTAGCTGAAGGTTGGAGGACACGCACACATCCATGGAAAACGCTTTCAGTTTTGAGGAGGTTGGTCTTTTCTCTGATTCAACACTTTGATATTAAATTGTGGTGTTCATTAATGTTCTTTTAAAATTGCCTTTTTCTCAGGGTAGTGAGATGTCATATGAAGACAATGACTCGGCCTTTCCCTCTCCAGTGAGACTGTGAGTTCCTGCTCTCCTCTAAACATCTTTCTTAAAGTAATACAGTGCACCCTGTTTATGATCAGATAATAGGTCGTTCCATAAAGGTCCAAGTTGAACTACTGGCTTTCATAAGAAATAATAAGGAATGAGTTAATGAAACCTTTCAGGGAGTTTGCAGCTGTGTTAGGGACAGATTATTATCCATGGTATATGATGTAGGTCCATATGACATATAAGCATATCAGGGTTACTTGATTGACGGTCGTATGAGACATATAGTAACATATCACATGACAGTTGATTGAGAGGCCCTCATATGTATATCATAATTAGTGTTACTTGGCTACATTAATATACCATGACGGGAACAGTAGAAAAGATATCACTTTGGTTAAACAGTAGTGCACAGGCCTGGGCCACTGGGTCTGAGTCTGGGCCCCTGGATGCTTTTGGTAATCTATCTCTGAGCTTAAAATATATACAGGGGAAACATTAGCCACTTGGCTTGTATGGGCACAAACATTTAGAGATACAAGAAATTAAATCAGGATTTCCTTACAATTAGCTGTGTATACTGGGAAAAGTTTGTAGTATACTATGGGAGTAAAGAAAATGTCTTAATGTAAGCTCTTGAACCCTTGAAGTCTCCACAGAGCTGTGATAACAAATAGGTTGAGCAATGCTGCCACCTAGTGGCCATGCACAGAATAGCACCAATGAATTCAATAACCAGCAACTTGATTTCTTCATGGAGAAACTTACTTACCTATTGGAGTTATAGGATTAAATGATAATTTACTGTTTATATACACAGCAATCATATACACTTATACACATGCTTATATTACAGCTTATATACTATATTTTAGCATTTATTAATCTTCTGTTTCTCCACACTGCCAGGACTCCACCAGGTCTTGAAATAAAGATGGAGGAAGAGGAGCAGGAAAATGAGCCACCCTCAGAGGCCATCGTCATTCCCTTTGATTCAGAAGGTAAACTTTTTTGAAGTCTGTGCAGATGTTGGTGAACTAACTTGCATCAACACAAAGTCACTTCTCTGCTTCTGTATTTCAGCGTTTCTGAACATGAACACCAATGCTACCACAAGAGGGGATGCTCAAGTTAGTCTGATTCATTCATTTTTCAAATAAATGTTAAACTTCATTCAAGCACAACACACTTTACTTGCATGTTCCTAACAAACTGATGCGTTACTGCAGGCCTATGTGGAGCTGAATGAGCTCCAGGGCAGCACCTGGCAGGAGACGGCCCGCTGGCTGGGCTACGAGGAGAACTTTGATCCTGTCACAGGAAAATGGGCACCCTCCCATGTTTCCTATCTCACCTTTAAGAGTCTGATCCAGCTCCGCAAAACCCTGAGTTCAGGTGACTTAACACAGATAGTTGTGTGTGTGTGATTGGATAACTTTATTGTGACTTTATAAAGATTTCAAACCCTGTGCCTGCTTCTCAAATTCTCAGGAGCTGTTATCTTTGACCTGAGTGCTAGCAGTCTGTCCTCTGTGGCTGAGAAAGTGGTCGATGAGCTGCTCAACAAGGGTGAGATCTCTGCCAGTGATCGTGACGGCCTGCTGAGAGCTCTCCTGATGAGACGCAGGTAACACAAGGTGCACAGATTTTATGGATTCTATTAAACAAAAAGCATTCACTTTTCATTTGTCCATGCAGTCAGAATGAGGGACCTGTGGTCACTGGCTCTGGGGACATTGAAATGCAGACCTTTTCTGTATCAAAGAAGGTATATTATAAAGGTTTATCCATTTCCATCCTTTAGCATGACAGAGCTGACTTTTATTTTGCTTTTCTGACTGTTTTTGCAGAGAGACATCTCTGACAACATGGAGGCATCAATCGTCCTCTCGGGTTAGTTATTTTGAAGTGTGTCTCCAGTTTGTTTTGGTATGTGCCGATGTGACTAAAAGAGAATACCTCCCACAGGTGTGCTTGAATTCCTCCAGAAACCAGTGGTAGCCTTTGTCAGGCTGAGTGACTCTGTGGTGATGGAGTCTACTCTGGAGTCTTCTGTGCCTGTGCGCTTCATCTTTGTGCTGGTGGGCCCCAGCCAGAGTGGAATTAATTACAGCGAATGCGGACGTGCCATGGGTGCTCTGATGGCTGACTGGGTGAGAGTGAAGGGGGAGAAGGGGAAGTGCAAATAATGTGCTGTGTATGGATTTAAGCAATGAAGTTACAAACTTTCATTTGGTGAATAAGACGTTCCTGTGTCTGTGTTCTGTCAGGTGTTCTGTCTGGAAGCCTTCTTGGCACAGACTGACAAAGATCTGACCAATGCCATCGCTGACTTCATGGACTGCAGCATTGTGATTCCTCCCACTGACATCCAAGATAGGGCGATGCTGGAGCCCATAATTGACTTCCAGAAGAAGATGCTGCGTGACAGACTTCGTCCCTATGACACCCGTCTTGCCTTCGGAGACAGAGTCAAAGGTCAGCATACAGTAAAGAGCATTCTACATCTTCTGTATTATGGCATCAAAACAAACAGCAAAAAAGAGCAGTTAGCTTGATTTTGTCTCCTTTTTCAGTTGAGACAGGTCCAAAGGAGCCCAGGGAAGACCCTCTAGCCCGCACTGGCTACCCTTTTGGTGGGATGGTAAAGGACATAAAGCGTCGTTACCGCCACTACATCAGTGACTACACAGATGCCCTGAACCCTCAGGTCCTCGCCGCTGTCATCTTCATCTACTTCGCCGCTCTCTCCCCTGCCATCACTTTTGGAGGGCTTCTAGGTAAAAGAGACTCCCAAATCATGAGATGTGTCTGCTTTCTCAGATCATTTTTCAGTAGTTCACTGATCATTGTTATACTAATAATTCTCTCTAATGTCTGACCCTAGCTGACAAAACAGAAAAAATGATGGGGGTGTCAGAGCTTATGATCTCCACCAGCATCCAGGGAGTCATCTTCTGTCTCCTGGCCGCCCAGCCTGTCCTTGTCATTGGTTTCTCTGGACCACTGCTGGTGTTTGAGGAAGCTTTCTTTGCTGTACGTACATCACCCCTTAAGTTCATCTTTAGATGGCTGCTGCTCTTCAATTACATTCCATTTTTTTCATCACCCCAATAATAGTTCTGCAAGTCCCAAAACATTGAATACATTGTGGGCCGTATCTGGGTGGGGATGTGGCTGATAGTGATCGTGGTCATCATCGTGGCAGTGGAAGGCAGCTTCCTGGTCCGATTCATTTCCCGTTTCACTCAGGAAATCTTCTCCATCCTCATCTCTCTCATCTTCATCTATGAGACCTTCAATAAGCTCGTCAAGGTTTCCTCACATCATCATTTCATTCATCATCATTATTTCTCTCTCATTTGTTATCTTATTCACCTTTTTCTTACCTCTTCCTCAGATCTTCAGAGCCCATCCTTTGATCCTGAACTACGAACATCTTAATGACACACTGGACAACCCTTTCCACCCGGTCGTCAAGGAGCACATCGAGTACCATCCTGATGGCAACGTCACCGTTCATGAGCTGGAGATTGAGAGGCCGTACCCCAACACTGCCCTACTGTCCATGTGCTTGATGTTTGGCTGCTTCTTCATTGCATACTTCCTCCGTCAGTTTAAGAATGGTCAATACTTCCCTGGCCCAGTAAGAGCCCAACTTTGAAACACTCTAAATGAAACCTCATTATTTACACACTCTGATTGTTGTCGGTTGTTTCTTATGTCCTCACTGTCTCGATAGCTCCGTCATTTGATTGGAGATTTCGGTGTCCCCATTGCTATTTTCTTCATGATTGCTGTGGATATCAGCATTGAAGATGCTTACACTCAGGTAAGTGCCATACAAGCATCTCACATGCTCATATTGCTTTGTTAAAACACAGTATCATGAAGCTTATCCATGAACTCTCCATGTAGAAATTGGTGGTGCCAAAAGGTGTAGAAGTGACCAACCCCAGAGCCAGAGGCTGGTTCATCAACCCAATGGGAGAAAGGAAGCCTTTCCCTGTCTGGATGATGGGGGCCTGCTGCGTCCCTGCACTGCTCGTCTTCATCCTCATCTTCCTTGAATCCCAGATTACAACGTTAGTGACACTATCAGTGACAGTGTTTGTACTGTCTGTACTATTCCTGAACATAGACATAGTACATGATTTCTGTTTGTTTGTGTGTGTCTCCCAGGCTGATTGTTAGCAAACCTGAGAGGAAAATGGTAAAAGGATCTGGCTTCCACTTTGATCTGCTCCTTCTGGTCACAATGGGTGGAATTTCCTCCATCTTTGGAGTACCTTGGCTAAGTGCTGCCACCGTGCGATCTGTCACGCATGCCAACGCTCTCACTGTCATGTCCAAGGGCCCCAAACCAGAGATAGAGAGGGTGATAGAGCAGAGGATCAGTGGGACAATTGTGGCCATCTTCGTTGGTAGGTGCTGCCATCTACAGTGCTGATATAAACACAACAGGATCAGAAAAAAAAATAAACTTTTTATTTTTTTTATGTTTTAAAAAAAATAACATTCTGTTTTTTTGTGACGTTCAGGAGTTTCTATTTACATGGAGCCTATACTGAAGATGATTCCTATGACAGCCTTGTTTGGCATCTTCCTCTATATGGGTATCACCTCTCTGAGTGGAATCCAGATGTGGGACAGGATGCTTCTGCTGATTACACCAAAGAAATACCATCCATCTGATGCCTATGCCACAAGGGTATTTAGGCTATATAGCCTTATATCACTATACAATTTCAATCATGTGGTGCATGTGTGGAAAGTATCACACAGCTGTGGGTGGATTATCATTATCTTGTCTCTTTGTCGCCATAACGTGGGTTTGTGGTCATAGCAGTAGTTTTGTGTCTTCTCTATTGCCTCTTTATGACAACTTTGTGCATATATATAATTTTGAATCTCTTTGTAGCTGTTTGGCTAACATTCCATTAAGAAACATCAAGGCCTCTGAACTGTAGGCCTGTTTACAGTATAAAAACTGTAAACTTGAATTGTAGGAATCTATGTATTTGGTTTCAAGTCCTAATGCTTATTGGATTTTGTGCTCTTATTTGTGCAGGTGAGGACTGCAAAGATGCATCTCTTCACTTTTATCCAGCTGGTGTGCCTTGCTCTCCTCTGGATGGTGAAGCAAAGTGCCTTCTCTCTGGCTCTGCCCTTCGTTCTCATCCTCACCATCCCACTTCGCATTTTAATGACCGGCAAGCTCTTCTCCCCCATGGAGATGAAATGCGTAAGTACATCTGTCACTTGAATATCCATCCTATGTAGAGTGTGTTTTGCTCTGTAACTGGATGTGTTTTTGTACTATTGCAGTTGGATGCAGATGATGCCAAAGTGAAGTTTGATGATGACGCTGACGATCTGGCATAAAAAAAAAACATAATATCAGTATTTAATAGATATTTCATTCATGAACACAAGTTTGTTTTCGTTTTCAAACCGTTGTTACTCTTTCTTAGTATCTGTCTAATTTTCAATTTGATAATGGCACCATGATAAAGCTTCCCCCTTTTATAAGGTAAGGAATGTTCACATGCATAGATTTAGAATGTTATCAACATTTGAATTATTAGATATGTTTCCCATCAATGACATGAGGGGGATCCATTTATTCCTTTGTAATGCTGTTTGATTTTCTTTGAGTACATAACCAGTGTTTGACTTCAAAGTGTTCACAGTACAGCCAAATGTTTTGATTGGTCTATGCTATAATTATGTATTAATGTGTTTTATG
Source organism: Ambassis agassizii (assembly GCA_036025115.1). Classification (NCBI taxonomy): domain Eukaryota; kingdom Metazoa; phylum Chordata; class Actinopteri; family Ambassidae; genus Ambassis; species Ambassis agassizii. Next base: position 7,745 of record JAVQJX010072262.1, read on the forward strand.
GGATTTTTCCTCATACAGCAAGCTTTCCATTTATTATGTTTGCCTGATATAACTCCTTGTGTATGAAACAATTTAGTCTCTTGTTCACTTGGCCTGTTCAGACTGTGCATGAGAAGATGTATAATGCACTTACATCTGATTTTAAGCGTGTATTTGCTTTCAAGATGATAAAAACGAACGAGCATTAGTAGGTAGATAGTAAATAATTGTTTGAATCATTTTACTGGTCAAATAGTCAGTGAAAATGTGTTTGTACATGAATCTTATTATGCATTGGGTTGCCATTGGGTTGTCATGTTTATGTGCTTGAAACACTGTACATGCTTTGGACTTTACATAGTAATAATAATAATAAAAACACCCAGTAAAATGCTGGTTTCAAATCACTTATTTTCATTCTTGCTGCAAAATATCATGAGAGGATGTCCAATTGGACCCTGATGTCTGCCACTCAGCTGTGTGTTGCCTTCAAGGAGATCAAGTACATTCTAAACTCTCACTATTCCTACCTTTAAAAAATAATTGAATCTGGCATGACTTGTTTTATTATACAATCTTCCCCTTGGAAATATACATTCAACGAAAATAAACACACTGCTTTATTTGAACATTTTAGGTTTTCATTAGTATTGTTATTTATTATAGTATCTACAGTTTCTCTAGCTGTGCAGAGAAGCCCGATTTTTCCACAGCACAGGAACGCAGCACAGTTTAACAAGGCCGAGTGCTTGAAAGTCATTTGTTTTCCTCGAATCGGACTGACTGGATTGGACGGCCGGGGGTTCCGCCCACAAACACACAAGGTGGAGTTGAAAAGAAATAACATACTGGGCCAAAATGAAGCTGTCAAACTGCCGCTGACAATTTACTGAAAGAGACAGAGCACGAGCGCTGTCCTCAGATATTTTAATGATCTTTAAAGTGGAAGTCTGACATGATTGAACTTATAAACTTATGACATGATTTAATTCAGTGTTGATTATGTTAATTTAGCTACTACGTGAGAACTGCCGGTTGCATTAGACAGTGGAAGAACTTTGGCTTCCATGAAACTTCCTGCTAAAAAAAAAAAAAAAAAAATTCCGGGTGCAAATTTCAGCTGGGGCCGTGACAGGGTCAGACACCGGGAGTAAAAAATAATCGCCCTCGGTGGTGTTGAGAATCAGCGGTGCGAGATCGGGGGGCAAATGTGGATGTCTCTGCGTAGCGAAATGGTTGGATGGAGATAGGAGAGCTGCTGCGCGTTGAGTGGAGGGAGACGGCGAGTGAGATGGAGGCGGGGGGAAGGACCATCTCTGCGGGGACTGGAGCCCGAGACCGACGGCGCAGTGCTGGCTATCGTTCAACCCTCCCCTTCTTCCTCCACAACGACGCCGAGACGCAGGTAAGCGAACAAAACAGCCCGCTTGGTTTCACAATACAGCGAGAGGATGTGATAAACAAAGACAACCAAAAACTCGAAAAATGTGCTTTAATGTTTGCTTTTGTTTTCTTATACAGCGTCTCGGTCGGCAGCCTCTTTGTAGTAGCTGAACATAAGGAGCGCTGTGCAGGCTGCAGGCGAGGTCGGCCATAGCCGAATTTCTTGTCCCGAGCAGCGGGTAGAGACTGGATATAACATCCGGAGGTAATTTTGTTTAAAATTACACCAAATAATTTGTTCAAGCTAATTCCTTCAAACGAAACAAACGACTATTTAAAATGGGGGTGTTTGCGTGGTGGAACAAACGGTGGTTTCCGCGCCGAGACCTCCATGCGGTTGTTGGCGGAACAGCCAGCCGCCTCTCGGTTAGCCATCAGGGATCTCGGTTTAATATCTCACCGTGCAGAGACTCGCCCTCTCTCTCCCCCTCTCTCTCTCACTGACTAGCCCAGAACCGCCGACGAATCGCTCGGTGAACCCGCCTTCTAGTTCTCGCTTATGTGCTTTTGGAGCGAAGAAAGGGAGCCTGCGCCGCCCCGGCTGTAGCCTGCAGCTCGCTTTTCTCGGTGTGCAGTGCGCCATTGGACCTTGTCACGGTAGGTTTCCTTCTAGAGCAGAGCTGAAGCATGGCGGACCCGGAGCTGTTTGTCGCGCCAGAGAAGCTTCTCAGTCTCGGGATGTCCAATGTTTCCTTTCAACGAACAATTCAGCTACATAATAACACGCTGCGAATTTTCAGCCGAACCGCAGTCAGCTACTGTTAAACGACGTCTGTAGTAAAATAAGGTCGAGACTGTAATGTTTGGCACTTTAAAATATTTTCCATTTTCTTCCTTCTTCCTGCGCCTCCGCAGGTCCTTCCAGCCCACCACCACGCGTTTTAACTCGGCTCGGACGGTGTTGTGGTTTGTTTAAACTTTATGTACCTTTTTTTTTTATATATCTATCGTTAAAGTAACATTTGATAGTCAGATTATTACACATTTAAATGTTTAAAATTATAAATAGCGTACAGCATTAATGTGATCCAGATCTAACCTCAGGGACAGTGGTGAATATTATTAGATACATTTATGCTTAAATGTCTTATTTTAACATTTTTTTGCTCTCAGTATGCAAGAAATTCCGATTTTAAGCTTTCTGCTGTGCCAAATTGTACTTGGCCATGTAATGCTACCGCTTCCAATTTATATATTGAAATTATCATCAAATTTACGATACACAGTTTAAGAAAGGTTCCGAAAGTGAGTAAAGACGGTTTTGTAGTTATATATATATGTATATATATTGTGGTATCGATGATTTTGCTGTAGCTCGGTCACACGGTGGACTCCACATTGAGCTGGAGCCATCAAGGACAACATGAACGACGAGCAGCCGCCATCATTGGAGCACAGCTCGGCTACGCCTCGCTGAAGAATGCTCTGTGTTTTGCTCGTACGTCCCAATATTTAAAGCTAAAACACGAACAAAGTTGTCTCTAAATACTTCGAAAGGATATTTATTAACTGTACACGAAAATTGTGAAGGTTTCCTCGCTCCCTCGTTTAGTGAACATTAAAAGAAGATTATAGGTTTGCATGGCGGAGCTAGATCAGCGTCCATTGGTGATGAGGCGCCTCCGCCGAGTGGCGCATTTGGCTGCAGTACTTCCAGCTACCGTTCCCCTTCTCGCAGACCGAAAGCAGATCCCCCGTCCGTGGTCAGCTGGTCGCCTACAGCTGCCTGTCCGTCCACGTCCATTTGCTTCCTCCTTCCGTGGATCCTCCCCAACCTCCGCTCCGACAGAAAATCCTCCATTAGCGAGCGGACCAAGAAATGAGAAAATGGTCGTTCCTGTGTGCCCAGGATACTTTTGTGGAGGAATAAGGACAGTACGAATACGCCAAATTCCGCCTGACAAAAAAAAGTGCTGTGCGGAGATTGCTGTTGTCGTAGCTAGCTGTGCTAGTTGAAGCCCTCCGCAGTGTAATTTGAGATTTGAAGCCGTCACAAGCAATAGCCTATGTCTCACCATGCAGCGTAAACGTTTAAGGGGCGGTGTAATGAACATAAAACATTGTCGAGGCACATTTGAATTTCCTCACTTACATAATAATCGGCTTTACTTTTAAATCATACATTAAACTTTGATCATCAATCTATTAATATTCAAATAAAACAACATGATTTAAGTATTATCCCTTTAGATTACGCATTG
>JAVQJX010072307.1:0-26999 GCA_036025115.1 Ambassis agassizii
ATTTTAGATTGTGCCCTGCTTTTCTTCTGTATTTGACTTTATCTCCTCTGCAGACACTCTTCTTCTAATGAAATATTCCTTCTAACGAGGAAAATTTAATTTGTATGTAGCCAGACCATGCCAGGAAAGAAAGGTTGTTGCCTGTCTGCTAGTTTATGAAGCTATACAAAAAAATGTTACAGCTGTTTATTGTAAACTGTCTTTCATATATGTTCTTCCTTTGTCTTCCAGATTCTAACATTTGAGACAAAGAACCCAGCAGAACTTGCAGATCGTCTGCGTGCTGTCTGTGGCAATCAGAGCAATGCGTATGCACGTTTACTGGAGTACCGTCTCAATGCTCTGCGTGGCCTGTGGGGGGCGCAGCGGCAGCTGGCCCTGGAGGAGCAGCAGGAGCGAGAGGGGACTGGAGGGGCTGATGAGGAGACCTTGGCTTTGCTCAAGAGACAAGGTCTGCTCCAGCAACCCGAGCAGGCGCCCTTCACTTCCCGTGTCGGTCTGCTGCTGGTGTTCCCCCTTTTACAGTCTCAGACTCGTAGTGACCCGGCACTCTGCGGTGTCACAGCAGAGGTACTGCTAGCTTGCCTCCGGGACTGCCAGCCGCTCAGCCTCAGCAAAGAGCCCGCTGACTGCCTCAATGGCCTAGAGGGACTCCTGTGCTCGTGGCTGGAAGATGGTGCCCAGGAGCCAGGCCAACCCCTGGGACAGGCTCAGGCACAAATCCTTCACACGCACAGACAGAGGGAAAATGCTGCTGCTGCACTTGTGGCTCTTGCCTGCGCCAGGTGAGGCATTCTCTCCTTGTCTGTTTTTCAGAATTCTCAAGATCCTTGTGTTGGAGACAATGCATTAAAATAATAACTCATTAAGAGTTAATGGAGTAGCATGTACTGTTGGCCTATTGTTACTAAGCAAGCACAACTCACTCGGACTTGGAGGCAGTAATAATAATTAAGGAGTCATTAAGGAAGTATATAAAATGCTTTTAGTGACTATTTTGAAGCAATTCTGAGCTGAGTATGTGATTAGTTTCTCTTTCTCTCTGGCTGCACTACATGATTGATCATGCATGTTTCAATATCTAAAACTGCCCAATACATTTTGTAGCTCAATGTTTGCACTGATACAGGAGTAGGATAACTTATTTCTGTAGTCATATACACCATCAAACCTAGGGCATAAGCAGACTTTCCACCTCGGTCAGCACAATGTCAGTGCAGCATTCTGACCTCTGTCTGGTATTAACCAGAGCGTCCTGTATTCTGTACTGTTGTCCAGTAATGTGAAATCCACAGCATAGGAGTACTGGACCTTTGTGGAGTTAACAAGGTCCAGCACCTAGTGTGTATGTATCAGAAGGGATGACCTGCACTCCTTTTACAACGCGTATTTGTAATCTTGTGAACCTGTTTTCTGTGTTTTTCCTCATTGAAGAGCAGAATGTGCTTGATTTTTTTGTTGTTGTTGTGCCTGAACTCTAGCTTCTGTTTGTGACAACTGATCTTGACTTGTCAAAACCAGAACTCTCTGCTCTTTGTTCCACCACTGTTGAGCCTGAGAGCTCTTTGTTGTAGGGAACCATCTAGTCTCTGTGCCTTTTCACCAATAGTGGCAGCTAATTAAAGGGCCATCAGCTTTACTCCCCCTCACCTCTAATGTAAATCCACTATGTGAGAAGGTGAAGTAAGCAAACTGACTTCGTAGCTGTTTTGTATGAGCTTTTAAAAACTTTACATAGGAAATCATAGAGGGGGTGCTTGCATTTTTTTTGTCTCTTGCCAGTTGAACATGTAAACACAGAGTCAAGCATACATTCCTGTACTGATCCTGTCTGATTTGTACTGGTCTCCTAGTGGCTATAAATGATATAATCTCCAAGTACTGAGTACTGACAGGTTGGTTTTTACACTGTACAAGGAATCATGGTACAAAGTAATTGTAAAAAAATACATTTCACTTCTCAGCTGTTTACAACACAACCCTTCCATAATTTAAACAAATTTGAGTCTTATAGTTTCAGAAAACCCACACAGTAGTCTTTCATTTGTGTCTTACCTGCTGACTTGTCTGCTTAATCGTTTTCCAGGGGATCTCTAAAGACCTTCATACACACTGTTCACCTGCTTCAAAAACAAACTGATCTGGGCCAGCTACCTGTGTCAGATGTCCTGTACAGGTAAGGGCAGTACTTTGTTTTAACAGAAAGTAAGCTGGTTATTAATGTGTTTCAAAAAAATGTAACCACTGTCTATTTCTTCTCCTTAAGACTTTTGCTCCTGGAAGGAGGCCCAGGGTCTCCATCCTGCCTCTTGGGTGGCAAACACAGTGTGTCCTGGGGTTTTGAAGACATGCTGCCAACACCTGATAATTCTGCTGGAGGAGCAGAAAATAAAGGTAAAGAAGCCAACTTTGGTCCTAAATATGCCTTAAATGACAGCAAGAAATAATGGTGTGGAGTTCACTGTCCTGTGTCATTTTCCTTGTTCATACATAAAGTAAGAATTCATATTGTGAGGTCATAGGAGGATAGAGAAGAGGAGGGGTGAGTGGTGTTTCACTCTCCAGCAATCAGCTGACCTTGTAGAGTGATAGAAGGTGCTCTCAGCATATATTCATTTGATCAGTCTTAAAGCAAATTTGTATATTTATATTTAAGGAAACAACAACAGTAGATCTCATTTTGCTTCCGAACAGACATACTTAAAAGCACACAAAAACCTTGACATGGTCCACCTTCTTCAGAATCCTGACTCTCTCTCCTGGTTTTGGCCACTGTATTTGTGGATTAGCAACCGCGAGTTGTTGTTCTTTTGTCGTTCACTTCCTGCTGAATTTTTGGCCTGTGTCTTACAGACACTGACCTGGGGCGCTGTCTAGCCACAGATGGGCTATATCTATATACCACTAACTCCTCTGGGAGAGGACTCAGCAAACTGGGCTCCGGTTTACATGGGACACTGAGGTAATGTGACACTCCTTTCCAGCCATTGTTTCTTTATCTACAGCATTCGGATAATAGCAAGAAAGAATGACAGAAGGAGAAATGAAACACTAAAAATATCTATTTTTCACCCACACCCTCTAACTGTCTTTGATCGACTGTGATTTTAAAGAGGACAAAAGACTATGGGTGCTCTGCATCAGGATTTTATGCTGTGGTAGCAAATTACTCAGATTGCAAGCCGAGGGCAGCTTCCCTTCGCAGTGTTTCATAGATTTTTTTTTTCCTAGCAGATTTACATCAATGAGTCGGCAAGTGTTACACTAGTGCCTGATATCTTAAGGTCACTCTTTATTAATATATATTTTATTGATATCTTGTTTCCCTCTTCCCTTTATTGTGTAGGGGTTTTGTGTATTGTCGAAATGAAGAGTTGGAGCCTGGCTGGGTGGTTTTCAGCAGTGGTCGCCTCCTCCATCGTCCCTCCTCCTTTGATGCCAAGCCTCATCAGCTGTGCCAGGTTATTGACCCCTTCACCCTCCAGGTACTGTCTACTTTCCTTACACTGATTTGAAAATGATGCCTACAGTTTTATATACAGCACTGAGACTAAGATGTATTTGCAGTCCATGTGTGGGCTTCTCCTGGTTTTGAAAATTCAGTACAAATAACAAGTACCGAGCCTGCCAGCCAAAGCTAAATTTAACTGTTCCATGTTCAGGTGTGCCAGATTGTGCCCATGCCAGCCCATCACTTCCCTGTGGGCAGCAGCATGACCACACTGCACCTCTGCTCAGATGGAACCTACCTGTACTGGGTCTGGTCCCCAGCCAGTCTCAATGAGAAAACACAGAAAGGGCACTCTGTTTTCATGGATGTCTTTCATCTCTTGGTGAGTACTACATGCCACCAAACAGTCTTAGTATTGTTTGGTTTGTCTTTGTCTCTGTTGACTCTAAAGTTTTTTCCCCTGTCTCCATTGCAGACGCAAACAGGCTTGTGTGTTGCAGACATCTTGCAAGAGAGGGTTATCCTTACTCGCAAAGAAGGCGAGTCTTCCAAGTGCTTGAATGAACTTCTCTTGAGTCGAATGTCACGCTTCCGGGCCTCCCATTCTGCCACATTGGCTGCTCTCACAGGCTCTGCAATCACTAACACAGTCAAAGAGGAGCAGTCAGGTAGAAAACCTTTTTCTATCTTTCATGCTGTAATGTGTGCAATTTCTTGGGACAATCTGGTCATAAATATTTTCTTATGACACATTTCTGTTCACCTTATGTCTTTCATAGCTGTCAATACTAGTTGTGGTCTCCCTCTGAAGACTCTGAGAAAGACCCCAATGTATGTATGTGGAACCTACCTAGTCATGTTGGTTTCCCCTCCTGGTGTATCAGGGAGCTCTGCCACACGCTCCATATTTGGAGGTACCAGCAGCCTATCTTCACTGAAAAGTAAGAGTACTCAGACAGATCCACATAGTTTTTTTTTAAAAACACTGATCATAAACAGACCTGTTCATTTTTGTTCAGTTTTAGCCTCTAGCCTGGTCTTCAACCTGGCTGATGGTCAGTTCAGCAGCCGCGCCGACCTCATTGATGCTCCTGGTAGTTCTCTTGGCCGGGGTGCCCAGGTGGCTGGGCTAGGTGAGTTCCCTTCTTTTACATTTTTACTTTAAATATACATTACCTATCTTAAATAACTGTTATGTATGTCTGTAATCTTTTTAAAAGGAGCATGTTATGATGCACTGAACAACTTGATCTGGACCTGCTCCAGTGATTACATTGATCAGTGGTGCAATCCTGGGAACCAAGCCTTTCATCATGTGTGCCATAGGCTCGGTGTCAGCCATGTCATTAAAGAACCCAAAGGTAAACTACTCTAGGACTAAATGTTTTTCTTTTTATCACTGTCAAAAATGTGACTAAATGTGAAACTTGTCCATTCACAGAGGAAACAGTGGCCACTGGCGAGGTGATCAACCAGTTACTTCATCATGTAGGTGCTATGTGTATCCACCAGCTCAACCTGCTGGCAGCCAGCAGCAACAGCTTGCCCCTGGGAGCCCTACTGGGTAAACAGCATCCCATTGAGGCCCGTCACTTCAGCAGCATCTGTGACATTATGGAGAAGGCCATGGTCAATGGAGACACCTGTATCATACGGTGCATCTTGGTTGTGTTCCAGGTCAGTTTCAGTGTTTAGCAGAAATTTGTCTTTGTGATTTTAAGTTCATCCCATCATTTATTTTTTGTCTGTCTTTTGCAGGTTGTTTTTAGATTTTTCAATCCCCAGTCGGAACAGAATAGGGAGAGTGTGCGTCGCTCAGGTCTACTCCTGTGGCAGCTACTCATGGCTCCAGTGGATCAGATAGGAGGAGAGATTCAGAGAGAGGTGTGCTTAGCCATCAGGTCAGTCTTAAATTAAACGTATGTAATGTACTTTTTCTACAAAGCAAAAGGATTGTGAAGTCGTTGATGGTGTTTAACTGGCCCTTCTTGACTTCGTCTTTGTAGCTCTGGCCTGAATATTTTATATCAGGGTGAGGCTGAACTCAACAAACTGCTGAAACTGGTTCTAACTGAAGGTAAATGTTGAAAATATTTTATTTACAATATAACTCTCATCTGGTGTCTGTTTTGTGGCAAACATATCTCATAGAGGGTGTTTTTTTGTTTGCGTGTAATAGGTGAAAGAAACAGTGGCCTGTCTCAACTTAGGGATGTCATCCTTACCAACTTGGCAGACCAACTGCAGAAGAATAGATTTGGAAGTGAAGAAGATGACCATTACAGGTAAATGGAAGCACTGCCATGACTATATCATTCAAAAGGTACAAGTATTTTGTGGTAGATACACTTGTTAAAGGTGATGGAAATGTCTCTTATACAGACTGAGTGATGAGCTGCTACATTGTATCCTCAAGACTGTAGTCCGGGAATCCTGCCTCCTCATCACCAAATGTCAGACTGTCGCCCGAGATGACTTCCAGAAGCTGCTATCCACTGTGCCAGTATGAATATCAGTTCACCACTGTATAAATGCCATCTGTGCTGACATGGATCACATGCTTTGATAGATGGCACCTGCACCAACTTGAGATGTTGTCCCCTCTCTCTGTAGGTGGTCTCACCTAGTCTGCGCTACCTCATGGCTGTTCAAAACCACCTTCTTAGTAACACCGTTCTTATCCGTCCGGATGATAGTGACGACAGTGACAGCTCCCTACAAGGGGAAACAATGAAGGTACAGGTAAACATCCCCTTTAAATACCCCTACCTCTGTGCATGTGGAGTCATGAATCTATCAATGAGAAACCAACCCACATTATGAAACCACAGCAATTATGAAAAGATCTGCTCCTTGCGGTTTTGATTGTGTTACTTAACAGTCACTTCTTTCTGTTGATTATTGACCAACTTTGTCCAACCAGGTCAAAACTGAGCTGGTGTAGTTTAACTGTTTATGATGTATAAAAAATGATTCAACACATAACCATTCCAACCCATTACCACAAGTAATATTTTTTTAAGTTTAATATGTCAACATTAAATTAATGATAGTAATATCTGAATAATTTGTTTATTGCATGAGTGTATCATTGAAAGCCTTGGAAGCAGTGTTACGTAAGTGTGGTCCTATTCTTGTGTGTTTTTCAGGAGCTGCAAAGCAGCATCCTGTCCCTTGCAACCAAAATTCTGGTGGGATGTGATGAAGTACTGGAGACCCTGCAGCAGGTCACCACAGCTTTGATAAATAGCGACATACCTGACAGAGAAACCAGGTGAATTTCAATTTCATTGTTTAAAAAATACTTTTGTATGTAGGAAAGCACCCTTCCAGCTGCTGTTGATTCCTGGAAAATCTCACCACTTAGTGATTCATAATACGGCATAAGCAGATTTTTGAAGCCAGTCTGTGGGGCTTTTTGCTACCATAAAACCGTATCGTAACTGATAAAAATAAAACCAGACAGGATTTGGCTCTTTGTTGCTTTACTTTAGTAAGGCTGTGCGCTAATCAAAAAGAATAAAACATATTAGTGTGAAATCATTTATGGAAATGGATTTTGAACCACTGTGTAGAATTATTTGTCTTGTTTATACCCAGGAACCATCACCTTAACATTTTTCTCTTTTCCCCTCTCATTGTACAGGTTAAAGGGCTTGGAACAGGTTACCAAAGCAACTATGCTTGGCCATCTGCTGCCAGTGTTGCTCACCTCTCTCATGCATCCCAACTTGCAGACTCTCACTCTCGCTGATGCTCTCATGCCTCAGTTGGTACAGCTGGTCCTCTATACCAGTCAGGTCGGAGATTGTGGAGTCCAAAAGCATTAAATGAAATATTTCTCACAAGCAAAATTAAAGTATTTTTTCTGCTCTTAATTTTCCAGACTGCCCTGTTATTAAAGACTCAGTCTCCACTTTTCACTGAAGAGCCTCTACCTACGGGTAGCTCTCTTGGACAGGGAGCAAAAGCATGCACGGCTGATGACAAGTGAGTGTTTCAAACATTACCCAGAGGAGTCGGATTACATACTGGCCCACGTTGCTGCATTATTTACAATTTTAAACTCACTTTTCCAATCATGTAACTGATGTTTGTCCTTGATGTTAGAATCCTTGATGAACGTGAAGAGCCAGGTTTCCTGACAGGTCTGAAGATCCCTGCCCCGTGGGCTGCAGGGAAAACAGTGGAGACGGTGCATCCTGTAAGAGACAATTACAAGTTCAAAGAGACCGTGCACATCCCAGGGGCTCGCTGCCTGTACCTTCGCTTTGATTCTCGTTGCTCCTCACAGTATGACTATGACAAGGTAATGACTCTTACTTGTGAAATAGCAAAGCACTTGTGAAATAGCTTGGGAATATTTTTTACTAAATGCATTTTCTGATATTTTAGTTGGTCATCTATGCTGGCCCTAACACAAACAGTCGCAAAGTAGCAGAGTACGGAGGAAACACTCTGGGATATGGCAGTCGCAGTGTTTTGGGAACAGGATGGCCCAAAGACCTTGTCAAGGTAATCAGAGCTGTTATGTATAAACAAAAACAGATATCTCTTATGAAGTCTTGATGACCTTTGTTTTCCGTGCTCTGTATTAGGTTGAAGGAGACACTGTGACATTTTCTTTTGAGATGAGGAGTGGACGTGAACACAACACCCCTGATAAAGCTATGTGGGGTTTCTCTTGTACTGTCCGAGCTCAGGTAAAAATGTAGGCCCTTTGTTTTGTGACACTGGGAGTGTGGATTCTTATTCTCAAGAGGCTGTTTGTTTTTGTTTTTAGGAGTCCTCTGAGGATGTATCTGGAGGCCTGCCCTTCCTGGCTGACCTTGCACTTGGTTTGTCAGTGCTGGCTTGCTCAATGCTCCGCATTCTGTATAATGGGCCAGAGGTGACACGAGAAGAGGAAGCCTGCCACGACTTGCTCTGCTCAAAACTGCTGCAAAGGTGACACAGCTAAACACCACAACTAACCACTTAGTCTTCCGTGTGTTAGATACACTATAATGTGTTTTTTTTTTGTAGGTGTCAGTGGCAGGTCGAAGCGAATGGTGCGATCTCTCCTGCGCTCACTCCTAGCCCCTCACCTCTGCCACTCACTATTGAGGAGGACCGGGAGTTCACGTACCCCTCAGACGTCCTCATCCCACCTCCAGGGCTTATGCCAGGGACCTATTTTGACTTGCCTCGTATCCGCCTTCCCCCAGGGATCATGGGTAGGCTACGAGAAGTGTCTGGAAGAGCTCGTCCACAGTTCCGTCCTAGCATCAAGTAAGTGGTTTATTTTGTGTTAATAGAAGGTATATGCATGCATGCAACTTTTAATTCTGTGTTTTGTTTTATGAAAGGGAGGTGATAAGGCCAGATGTCATGGAAGAAGTTATTGTATCATGTGTCATAAAACATCTGAGTCTGGTGGATGCCCTTCAGTCACTTGTCAACTACCAGTACCGTGAGGATCATGCAGAGGAATATGACCTGGTCTGCAAGATCATGGCTGAGACCTTCAAGAAGATCAATGCAATGCAGCGTCAGCTACAGGTTAGCTCTGTTACATGGCTATAAAAGCGCAATATGCTGTAAGTTATATGGACCTTCCACTAGCTGAAAATATACTATACCTGGTATAAAAAGAAATTTAAGGACAATGAAGTGAAGGTTGACATGAAGACCTGATTTTAGTTGGGAGAAAAAAGTAAATGAGGCTACTACCCAGAACTCTGTGCCTAATTATCTCCTTTGTTGCTTTCAGAGCGTAGCAGAATTGGAACAGAAGTGGCAGAATGAGGTAGAGGAGGCCCAGCAAGGAAAACTGGAAAACAACACTCCATTTTTTCATGACTACCACTTCTTTGAGGTAGCTTGCCCCATATACACAATTTGCTTTTACCAATAACAGAATATACAATACCCAACAACAAATACTCAGATTTTTGTGTTTTTTTTGTACCAGAACAAAATGAAGGAACTGGAATTACTCTGCTCCCTGAAGGAGGTCCCCCTTGATTTTAGTGACTTGGAAAATGTTGTCCTTGCATTGAGGCAAGCAATGAAAAATTGGCTTGTTTGCATCCAGTCAGTCAGTCCATATTCTAACATTATATCTGTTCTGACAGGGAGAAGTTCTTCCAGGAGGTGAACATCACACACATCAGAAATAACACTCCACTTGCAAAAACTAAAACGTTGGTGAAGAGTCTGATGAACCGGACTGAGCTTCTGCTCCATGTTACCATTGCTCCGCATTGCAGGAGTCTTACCAGCACGCCTGCTGGCACTCCAGGTCCAGGTACACACACATATTTGTCTGTCTGATGTTGTTAAATAGCCAAACAAGCCTTAAGATATTCAGAGCCTGAGTTAGCAAATCTTCACTCTTCTGAAATATGCTTGAGCTAGTGTTCTTATTAAATCTGTGGTTCTGGTTATATAACACACAGTAATCTGAGTTTAATGAATTTTTGGAAAGAGATCGTGTGCTATATTTTCTGTTAGTCAGCGTTTTCATTAGTCAGTTATTAATTCTTGCATGATTAAAAGTTAGTCACTCCAAGGCATTGTACCCAAGAGTTTCACACAGTGTCTTATTTTTCAGCTTCTAAGTCAGTGTCAGATGCTAAGACAGTGATACCCATGGTGAAGCAGCCAGTCTTCTTACGCAGCATGTCTGCACCATCTGACTTGGAAATGATTGCTAATCAAGATTTGGAGTTTACACATGCCCCGCAAAGGTATTTGATTGAGTGTGATAGATTTGTTGTTATATAATCAGGGGAATAAATAGAAGTCAAATTTGTCCTTTACTTATACTTATTTGTCCATCAATAGGAGGCGGCACCACCCTACTAGTCATCGCAGTAGCTCCTTTACCCTGCTGCAGTCTCTGGCCATAGAAGATAGCAGAGACAAGCCAACATACAGTGTGCTGCTGGGACAGCTCTTTGCCTTTATTGGAACTACACCTGACCAAGCTGTACGTTTTTCACTAATAAATTGTTCATTGAATAATTTGATTCCATAGCTGGTTTAGAGACAAATTCTGTTTTGGCATTGAGATATTTGGTGCTCCTTATATCTGTAGGTGTCAAGCAGCAGTTTCCTGTCTGCTGCCCAGACACGTTGGAGACGAGGAAGCACACGCAAGCAAGCGCTTGTTCATATGAGGGAGTTGCTCACTGCTGCAGTGAGAGTGGGTGGGGTCACCCACCTTGTGGGGCCTGTCACTATGGTACTGCAAGGAGGCCCAAGGTAAGAGAATAACTCTGACTGTAATTCTACTGAATAGCACAGGATTATATTCATCATCAAGTACAAGAAGAATTTTGCACTGTTTGTTCTACACATCTGTGTTTGTGCCATCTGTGCAGGATTGAGGAACTGACCTGTGGTGGGATGGTAGAGCAGGTGCAGGAGGCCTTTGGGGAGACCATGACATCTGTAGTGTCACTATGTGCTCGCTACCCCATTGCCTGTGCCAACAGTATTGGCTTGCTTTGCACAATCCCCTATACCAGGCAAGCAAATACATTTTGAATTAGCCCTGACTTTTGATACTGTACTACTTGAACCTCTATCGCTCACCCTTACTTGTATTATCTTAGGAGTGAGGAGCAGTGCCTCGTTCGGAGTGGGCTGGTTCAGCTGATGGACAGTCTCTGTAGTTTAAGTGGGCAGAGGGAATGCAGCTCAAATGAAAAGCAGACCAAAAAACAGAAAGTGGCCACTATGGCTTGGGCTGCTTTCCAGGTGTTGGCCAACCGATGTATCGAGTGGGAGAAGGTGGAAGGTATGAACAATTTTTAGAAAATCCCCACTATATTGCTTGTAACCAAAATAAATGTGTATTTTCTGTAATGTTTGGCTAGTAATATTTTTTTTGTTCAAAGGTGGTTCTACAGATGCAGTTCATTCTGGTTTGGCAAGACAGGTGTCCAGCCTTCTGACCAATCACCTTGCCAGAGCAACAGAGTGCTGTGGGAACCAGGCAGCTGGAAATGATGCTTTACAGGACGTGCTCAGCCTGCTCAATGATCTTTCAAGGTCAGGTTTATCCTAAGTATATATCTTCACATTAGCATATTCTTCATATTTTAAGTGGGTGTATTCATACCATGTATGTGTATATATTTGATTTTCTGTTCCAGGAGCCACATAGGGAAAGCTATCCTGAGCCAGCCAGCCTGTGTCTCTAAGCTCTTGTCCTTGCTGCTTGACCAGAGACCCTCTCCAAAGCTAGTACTAATCATCTTGCAACTTTGTCGAGCTGCACTGCCACTCATGAGTGTTGAGGACTGTGGTAATGTGGCTCTACCTTCGTGGAGCTACTCTATAAACACGCTAGATGCTGAGCAACAAGATGCCAGTGACCCAGCTTCACGTATTGCCGCCTTGCTGCTAGCTAAGCTGGCAGACTATGTAGTACCAGGTTTGTTTTTCCTACCAAGAAGTAAACACTATATGCGTAAGCAATTTTTAAAAAAGCAAACTCTTTCTTTGCCAGGCTGTCAGACACTTCTGTCTCCCAGCTCCTCTGAGCCAGACACTAGTCTGTCCCGTGCTAGTTCAAAAGGAGCGCTGAAGTCTGAGGATGTTGGTGAGGAGGGAGAAGCAGTCGATGGCAAATTGTCAATCTTTATCCATAAGCGAGAAGACCAGTCATCTCATGAGGTTCTACAACCGCTTCTTAGGTAGGATTTTCCTAACATCCCAACTTTACATTATTAAACAGTACTCTGTTTCTGAGTTGAATGTGTCTCCACTATTCAAAATGTAGCAGCTCAGAAGGGCGTCCTTTCCGGCTTGGCACTGGTGCAAATATGGAGAAGGTGGTAAAGATGGACAGAGACATGACAAAGGTAAGAGCTGGGATATTACTGAAAAATAACTAACATGATCACAATATCAAAACCATCTGCCATCTGTCAACCCTCTCTAGAGTGGAAGCTGTGAGGTGATCACGGAAGAGGCATCTGCTGCCCTGAGAAAGGCCAACAAGTGGGCACAGTCTGGTCTGATAGTGAGTGTTGGTCCACCTGTGGAGACCTTGGCCCAAGAGACTGCTGGGGGCATTACCACTGGTGACAAGAAGAAAACGGCTCAGACTGCTGTTTGTCGAGACAGGAATGCTGAATTGGCCAGGTGCTTTTTGTGTGCAACAAAAGGATTTAGTTTGGGTACACTAACATGAGAATGTTGTTGGGATTAGTTTGGATTGTGGTTGTAACATCTCTTATAATGTGCCTTCAATAGGTCAGACCCTGTTCGGCCATTTATCAGCGGCCATGTTGCCAACAGTATGGCTGCTGAGGTTATTGCTCTCCTGCATAGCCTTCTCACTGCTCCTGAATCCAACACCGCTCAGATCTGGACAAGCACTGCTGAAAAGGTAAAACATTATCATTTATATTGCCTATTCTAGGAATGGTTATCTAGAACTTGCAGATTAATATCAGATAAATATTATTGAAATAATTCCTGTTTAGGTTGACATGTACAATACTTTTGCCCTTTGTGGTAGGTGCTCTCTCGGGCTTTGATGTTCATCCCACAGCTAGGAAAGTATGCTGAGAGCATCCTGGAGAATGGCAGCAGCAGTGGCAGAAAACTTGCTAAACTGCAGGCAATTGGCAGACAGGCCGTAGCTGCACTTTGTGCCCTGGGAGGATTCAAAGAAACCATTAAGATTGGGTCTGAGGTTCAGGTTAGTGAAAGCAGACAAAATATAATCTTGTGTAGCTTCACCTACAGTGTTTTTCTTAGATAATACTTATTAAATGTCAGTATATTTTATGTTTAAGACCATGATTTTTTTTCTCTGCTGTACAGGTTATTGGTAAAGGAGTTCTGGGGAGTGTGGGCATAGTTATGTCCATAAATGAGCAGGAAGGCATTGCTACTGTCAAGTTTCCTTCTTGTGAATACAGGAGAACTTGCAAAGCCTCAGACATCCTGACTGTACCAATATCACGTCTTTGCACTCCTAGATCTGAGGTAAGAATTTTAAACAAAGACTAAGCACAGCCCTTAACAGTATGGGAAATAGTAAACTGAATGTCCCTTGTATTTCTCCTTCTCTTGGCTCACCCCACACAGGCTCTACCTCTTTACAAGCTCTCAATCACAGAAAAGGTGGTACAAGCAGTGCAGTCCATGCTTCTGCCACAGGAGGGCAGTCTCTCCATTCACACCTCTCTGCCAGCAACAGGAGATGGCTCTAGCCCAGTGATGGCTGCTGTGAGATTACTTGCTGAAATCAGAACTAGGTTAGTAAACACTAATGTAAATAAACACACCTGCCAGTTATTTGTGCATCTTTACAAAGAGGTGAATAGTAATACTGGTCCCATTTCAAACTATGCTGTGTTTTGGTTGTCCACACCACTGTTTAATCAGTGTGAGACTGTAACTTTTGTCATGTAGTCCAAAAATAAAGGTCAACCAAACCATAACGTCCTTGATGTTTTCAGGGCATGCCTGGTGATGGCACAACTCTTAGAGGATAGCTCCTTCTGTGAAGAGTTCATTCAGCAGTGTCCAGCTGCTGTTGAGGTTCTTAACCTGGTCGCCCAGGAATGCAGCCCTGGTGAGAAGTCAGATCACGTCAAATCTTTCACAGCCATATCTTTTTGGCAGCTGCGTGTCTGACCAGGTTATGTTGTTTTGTGCAGGAGAGCGCCTTGGCATGGTTGAGGCTCAGTGTGAAAGAGTGAGAATGTTGTACCGGGACTGTGCTCGACCGCCACCTCCACCACTGCAGACGGACAGACGCCAGGTGGGAGTTATTCAATTTATTATGCTGATTTCTTTTCTTTCTTTTTATAGTTTCTTAGTTGTAGTAGTCTTGAATATTTGGCTTACAACAAACCAAAGAGATACCCTCTCATATTATATTAAGACAGGAGCTGGTTATGTATTACACATTTATATTTAAAGAAAGAGGGAAATGTTTTCTTTGCAGAGACTGTGTCAGCTATACATTTTCCAAAGAGAATGATTCTTCTCAGTTGTCTTAATTCTGTCTTATCTTTAAAAATGCTCGTCTTACCAGCCCAAGGAGATCACTTGGTGTCCATCCAGGGTATTCCCTCCTGTCCGTGCCTGCATGTTCTCATCCCGTCTGACCTCTGTGACTTTCTTGGCGGATCCCAGTGCTGGAGGAGGATTGCCCAGAGGCACTTTCATCTATGCCACCTCTCCTGTACCAATTCAGGTAGACGCATAAAACGATGCCCCACGGGATAGTGGTGTGTGACCACCATCTACAAAGTTTACAAAAACCTTTATTTTTCACTGCAGGCTCCCTCATTTTACTGGGAGATAGAAATTGTCTCCTATGGAGACTCTGAGGAGGACAGTGGCCCAATTGTGTCCTTTGGTTTTGCCCCAGAGGCAGAGAAGAGAGATGGAGCATGGACCAACCCTGTTGGCACTTGTCTGTTTCATAAGTATGTTGTACCTCCATATTAAATCTGAGGGACTGCATCTTTTTTTCTTTCTGCTCTGTCTCACACTTAATTGCTGACTGCTGTTCTCATCTGTGTCATTCGGTCTCTGTGCGTCTGTCTCCTGTCTGTCTGTGTGTGTCAGTAATGGTAGGGCAGTGCATTATAATGGCTCCAGTTTGCTGCAGTGGAAGAGTGTCAGGCTGGATGTGGCTCTACTTCCTGGTGAGATTGGAGACAATCTACTCTATATGTTTGATTTAGCCAGCTTAAAAATCCATACAGCATTGTATGTTATGGATTTGAAAAAACTATTTATCTTATCTGGCTGCCCTCTCAAAAAACTAGCAATCATACCTTGCTTCCTATACTCAAGCTGCATCATGTATATGTTAAAATGAAAATACATTAAATCATTACTGAGATTGCCACTGAGATTGTCCATTTGTGTAAAACATAGGCGACGTTGCCGGAATTGGTTGGGAGCGTTCAGAGGGCACTCCTCCACCCCCTGGTCAGGCCCCTAAAGGGAGGGTCTACTTTACCTACTGTGGGCAGCGCCTCTGCCCTGTTCTTGATGATGTAGCTGGTGGAATGTGGCCCCTGGTACACATTCAGAAAAAGGTGGGCTCCTGCTGTCAAGAATGAGATTCAAAATTTTATTTGGACTGCCATTTAATTAATTTGATTTTTCACTTCTATGTTATATATGTTGTGATTGACAGTGTTCTAACTTTCTCTCAATTTCTTTGTAGAACTCAAAGATTCGTGCCAACTTTGGAAGCCGTCCTTTTGCATATGCTGAAGGCCAAGCCCACAGAAATGCAGCTGACTTGTGTGTAGACCTTGCTGAAGAAATAAGTGCAAATTTTGAAGCACTCCCATTTGCAATGGCTTCCGACAGCGATAATGATGCAGGTGCAAGTGTTACTTCAGACTCTGGCTCTCATGGGCCACCTTGTCGAATTGCAGCTGTTGCAGTTGCCCAGCAACGTAAGAGTCTCATGTTTTTCTGAGATTTGCTGTGATATGTGCATCCTTAGGTTCTTTACGTAATCCACAAATCTTTTTTCTCTTTTTTCTCTTTGGCACAGAGTACAACAGTGACCAGTCCTGCCTTTATAAGGTGGAGCTGAGCTATGAGAACCTTGTCACCTCTGGGCCTGATCCACATCCTCCCCCTATAGCAGATGACGAGAGTGATGACGAAGACGATGATGATGTTCCAAGGGTGAGTAAAGTCTCTATTGCTCCAAACTGTGAAAACAAAAAAATGTTGTTTGTGTGCATCCTTTATTTACTTTGATTTTTGTTTGATTCCAGGAGGATCACTATGCCCTTCTGGTGAAGGCCTGGGAGACGAAAGTGTTCCCTACAATTCGTAGGCGGTTCCGTAACGAGGCTGAGAGGAAATCTGGCCTGGATCAAATAAAAGGAGCTCTGCAGCTGGGTAAAGAATGAATGAATATCATTAAAACATAACCCCAAATCCTAGGATAGCACAGCAAATTACAGTAATACACGCTTATTCTAAGGGAAAGAATGTTTGTGATTTTCACATGCAACGTTGTAAAAAGGTTGTGAAAGCTTTTTTCATGTTTAAATCTAAAGAGCTCTTAAAAACTGCGATCTATATCTGAACATTTCTTTTATGAAAAAATGGCAGGAGTACAATGCAGTACAAGATCCAAACACTTAACACTGAAGATTGTCTTTTGTCTCTGGTAAAAGGTATGGTTGACATTGCGCGGCAGACAGTAGAGTTTCTGTATGAAGAGAATGGTGGCATTCCTCGGGACCTCTACCTCCCTACTATTGAGGATATCAAGGATGAGGCCAACAAGTTCACTATTGACAAAGTCCGCAAAGGTATCAAAGATGTTTATCCAACCCCAAACCCCAAACATTAAGCTTTATATGTAAAAACAATTGCCAAATGAATGTGATGTAAGTGACCTAAATGATAAGCTGCTTTTTCAACATAGGGTTGACAGTGGTCATTCGCTGTCCTGACAGCAACAATACCAACAGCACTACAGGGGGAACAGCACTGCCCAAGTTTGCTATCCGGGGCATGTTGAAGACTTTTGGGTTGCATGGTGTGGTGCTGGATGTGGATTCTGTAAGTTCAATGCTTGAGGATTCAGTGCTTGGTCCCTACACAATAAATGCATATGTAACCCTACCTGTTGGTCTGTGCGTTAAGGTGAATGAACTGGTACAAGTGGAGACGTACCTACGCAGTGAGGGTGTGCTGGTAAGATACTGGTACCCTATTGAGATGCTGGAGCGCCCACCTGCAGGATCACGACGCACTGCAGCTAATGGTTTGGTTTCATTGGACAGTAGCAACATTCAGATTCACAGGTAATGGAGGAGCCCATTGAGCTTATGCACAGTGAGTCAACATCTTGCACTTGTGGTAAAAATTTCACTGCTTTGTTTCAGGGAGCTTCTTCGGTGTGAGAGTGCACTGGCTCGATTATACTGCCGGATGGCCTTGCTCAACATCTTTGCCCCCAAGAATCCCCACACCTTCACTCGTCTTTTTCACATACCTGCTATCCGTGACATCACCTTGGAACACCTGCAGCTTCTGTCTAATCAGCTCCTGGCTCCACCCCTCCCTGGTGAGTGCAAATAAATATTTGGAACAACTTGAATTCTTAATGTAATGTGATGTGACTGTACCTTTTTTTTCCTGCAGATGGCACTATTAGTTCTAGTTCTATTCTGTTGGCCCAGTCAGTGCTTCACAACCTTGAGGGCCAAAGCTGCTCTCCCACAGACCTGTTCTATCAAGGCAATGCACAGCCCATCCGGGAGTGGTTGACAGTGGCCATCACTCGTGCCTTGCATCAAGGAGAGGAAAGCTTGCTGGAGCTTACAAAGCAGATCTGTTGCTTCTTACAGGTCAGATGCCTGTCAGTGTTTTATATTATAGATCATTGGATACTTTCCTGCAAACTACTGAACTTCTTCTATACGCTGGACTCTTTGACAGAATGCACCAGAGCAGTTTACATCTGAGGAGTTCCCAGTGACAGAGTCCAAAGTTAGCATGGATGTCAGCTTCCCAGGTGCTGCTTTTGTGATCATATCCTGCAAAGAAAGCCAGCTGGGCTGCCGCAAAGAGTGAGTTAAACATCAGCAATTCATACTGCATTCAGATTTTTCTTTTCTAAATGCCCCTCCTCTGTTTTATTTACTCCATTAGCTCAAGCCTGTACAAGGCTCCCTGGGCTCGTGTCATGGTATATGGCCTGGGGCACAAAGTGCGTAGAAATGGCCAGCTAAATCTAATGGAGGCTGTGTGTTACCCTCTGGATGCTTCACCTACCAACACAGGCCTTACTCCCCCTCCCACCACCAACCAATACCCATCAGTTATTATCCCCACTGATAAAGTACACATCAAACTTGGTACGTATGTAGTTCCCAAAAGGAATTTTTTCCAGATTTTCAGATTTTTATAAAAGATTATCTGTTGGAATGGAAAATGGAATTAAGTATCCTTTTATTAATGATTCTTGATTTGTAGGGGTGTCACCCCCACCTGGTGCTGTACTGGTGCTGCACTCATTGCCCCTAGAGTTTCCTCTGGCCATGGCCTTTGCTGAACAGCTGTTGACATGGAAGCTGGGAGAGAGCAGTGAACGATCAGAGGATGAGTTGGACACAGTCCCGTCATCTGTGCTGCTGCAGGTGGTGGAGCTACTAGGTACGATAATGACCATTATGACATGAGTTAATTAGCCTAAACAGTTGCAAACTGCCCCATGATCAAAAAGTACATTTTATCTGTTAAATAGATTCGAGTTTCATAAATTTTAAGTAAGTAAGTAAAAATAAAGGTTTCCTAAGATTGTACCTTTGAATATTTTCTCTGTAATTGCTCCTAGGTGGTTTGCTTTGGACCACTGATCTTGCTCCCATCATCAAAGAGCTTATCTTCCACTTGTTAGCTGAGCTTTTGCGGAAGATTCACCACTTGGAGCAGCGTAAGAGCCCTGCTGGTCTGTCCAGCTCCATTGCTCTGCTGCTCAACCCCTGCCTTGCTGTGCTCATGGCCCTGCAGACAGAACTCCGAAAGCTCTATGACCGGGAAACTCAAGGATGGACTGCTGGAGGAGCTGGAGCAGGGGGGTCTTCCTCTGGAGGCATAGCATTGGCTTTGGGGGCAGAGCAGAGCAGGTTTTCCACCTACTTCCATGCTTTGATGGAGGTGTGTCTAGCTGTGGCAGAGGTGACACTTCCCCTCAATGTTGGCGGTTCTTCAGTCGGAGCCCTGTCTTCCACCAGTGCCCCTAACCTCAGTGACTCTTCGTCATCCTCCTCCTCATCCCCTGGCCAGACACCACAGAGCCCCAGCCTGCTGTCTAAACGTAAGAAGGTGAAGATGAAGCGAGAACGTGCAGCAGCTGCAGTGGCAGCGGCTGTCTCTGGGAAACGGGGAAGTGGAGGTGCAAGGCTGTCAGAGAGTGACAGTGCCCTGCTCAACATGGCGGGTAGTAAACCTGAGGACATGCTGTGGTTTCACCGCTGCCTCACTCTCCTAATGATCCTCCGACATCTCGCCAACAAGGACCCACAGGGCTTAAGTGTAACTAGCGATGCAGTGACAGATGCCTGCCAGGCCCTAGTGGGTCCCACTGCCCACAGTCGCCTGCTGGTGCTCTCAGGTATTCCCACGCATCTGGAGGAGGCAGTGGTTCGAAATGCTATCCGCAGGGCCTGCAATGCACACGGGGGGCTTTTCAAAGATGAAGTCTTCATCCCTCTGCAAGAAGAGGACCCCAAGAAGTCCAAAGCTGGAGCTGGGGTTTCAAGTCCTCAGGATGGCAAAGTGGGCTCTGAGCCTGAGCGCCCCTTTCCTAACAACGGAGGGCCAGAGAGTCCTGACAGCTCCAGCAGTGTTACACCAGCTATGAGTGTGAGTGCTTCAGCTTCTACCAGCCAGACCTCCATTTGCAGCTCCTCACAGGGGGTCTCCCGCACTGCCAGTGAACTATCCGTTGACCAGGAGCTATTAGCTGTTCCAGCTCACAACCCTGCTGCTGCAGCTTCAGCTGTTACATATCCCCAGCAAGGCCTCCAGGACCCCCAGACCGTTTCCAGTCAGGAAAGCCTAGATACGTCCTTGTGTAGCACAGGAAGTCTGGGGAGTCTCGGCAGCTTGGGGGAGCCTCTTGACAGTGCAGATACACCTTCTGCATCTGATGGAGGATCTATGCACACAGTCACCTCATTGGATAGCAATGCAGTAATGACCAGGCCCATCAAGGGTTATGCTGTCATTGAGGTAGGTTAATTCAGAGACCCACTATTGTCTAATTAAGTTTTTGGAAGATGAAATATCTGAGAAAATTTTTCTTTTCTTTTCTTTTTTTAAATTATAGGTTCGCTCTCGGGCCAAAGTGGAAAAAATCCGTGCCAGTCTTTTCAACAGCAGTGACCTGATTGGCTTGTCTAGTCTGGAGGGTGAAGAGGAGCTGATGGAATTGACCAATGAGGAAATTCTCACCGCATCAAGTGTTAACCAAAGCCTATTTGACACACAAGGAAGCTCTGCCCTTGAAGACTACTTCCTGGATAAGACAGTCAAAGGTGAGTGTTTGACTGCGTTTAGGTATTTTACACAGTGTTACTGGTGCTGTTAATATATAATCTCAAACGATCTATCTTCATATTTCAAGGTGAAAAACTTGTACCTGGAGCACGAGATGTCCTCACAGATATTTTTAAGAGCTGTGTTCACTCTGAGCAGATGCTCAGCCTTACACCGGCCAAGCCAGTTAAAGTGTCTGATATTTACCTCAGCAAAGAACAGATCAATTCTCAGACACCTGGTAACCTACTGCACACTTTTTTCACCAATGTTCGACCTCCCAAAAAACTGCTTGAAGACCAACTTACTCAGGTATGTAACAAGTGAAATTATATGTGCTTTAATGCATTTTGGTGAAATCAGTTTTTTAAAAAAGCTTTTTGTTTCAGATTCTCAGAAAGTATGGCACTCCTAAGCCCAATAAGAACAAGTACAGTAAGGCAGGTAAAGAGCAGCATCAAGGCAAGGTAGTAAGCACCAAGAGGCCCATCACCAAACCTCCCACCAAGGAAAAGTCTGTGCTCAACAGTGTCAGGTAAGCCAGTTCCTCCACAAAACCTAAGAGCAAGCACATGTTTGGGTACATTAAGACTTACTTTCTCTCTTCTGTCAGGACCGCACTGAGTGAGAAGAAGGCAGTCCTGAAGCCAAAGTCTCCTGAGAAATCCAGACCTGATGAGAAAGATGTAGAAAAGTCTCCTGCTAAGAAAGCTGAAGGTTTGTGTTAATTACTCACACTTTGATGACACACATTGACTTTAACATTTTACATTTTTTCATAACATTGCACGCTGTCTAGGTCACCTCAATTTTATAAGTAGCTACTTCTCAAAGCTACCAACTGGACATTGTCAAAATATTTCCATTTAGAGTGGCCTAGAACAGTTTTCTTGCTTGTTTATACTGATTTATGTAAAACCTAAAGCAAGTATTGGCATCAGTAGCTGTGAACTGTGTCACATACCACTTTGTTTTGTTTAGTCCCTGAGGAGAAGTACCTGACACTGGAAGGCTTCCATAAATTTGCAGTAGACCGTGCAAAACAGGATATCCGCAGTGTCTGGAGGGCAATTTTGGCCTGTGGCTATGACCTCCACTTTGAAAGGTGAGACATGGAAAGATACCAGTAACAAGCAACTTGTGACTGCAGTTACTCAGGGCCTGTCGCTTTTAATAGCTTTTTTTGTTGTTGTTACATGTTGACAAAATGTGTCTACTCAAACCAAAGCCAGTGTTTGATATTTTAGCTGCTTTGTTATAATGGTATATAAAGCATATCACAATATGTTTTCATCTTGTTGGAGTGCTCATCAACAGTATATAAACATGGAAGTAATAGTCAGAGCACTCAAATTAACAGCACCTGTGCCTTTATAATAGGTGCACTTGTATAGACACTCGTCATGCCCAGAAGGCCTGCAGAAAGTGGAGCTTGGAAATGGATGTGGCATTGGTACAGTACATCAACAGATTGTGCCGCCACCTTGCTATCACACCAGCAAGACTGCACCCCCATGAAGTCTACCTGGACCCAAGTGATGCTGCCGATCCTCGTGTGGCCTCCCTTCTTAGTAAGTCAAGTGGCTCTAAAGGCGTGTTTCAAAGGAAAGTTTTCTCTTTTATTCTCATAAATCTGATTGTGATACATAACTTTTTTGTGGATGCTTTCAGATGTGCCTGTGGAGAGCCTACGTTTGCGCTTTGCTTTACTGCAATCCCTCAACAACACTCTTGAAAGTTTCTTCCTGCCACTAGTGGAGCTGCGACAAACACACACCTATCAGAACAGCATTGCAGCACTGCTGTGTGAGGCTAAAGGTGAGCAAGATCTCAACAGAAATGCAGCAGGGTCAAGACGTCGATGTGATTTTATAAATGTTTTGACCTATTTGGAAAACTTGTTTTGTTCACTTACACATATATATCTCCACTGGTTACAGGTCTGGTCTTTTATGACACTAAAGTCACTGTAATGAACAGAGTGCTAAATGCCACAGTTCAGCGAACAGCTGACCATGCTGCTCCAGAGATTACACTGGACCCTCTAGAGATTGTAGGAGGCAAGTCATCCTTTCACTTGGTTACATTATCCTTTAAAACACATTTTAATTTCACATTGCTTATTTATTTTGGCCAACATTTTTGTCTCTGCCATTTGTCCCTCAGGTGAGATCAGATCATCAGAGAACACATATTTCTGCCAGGCAGCACGCCAGCTGTCTTGTGTGCCATCATCCCAGCTTTGTGTGAAACTGGCCAGTGGAGGAGATCCAACCTATGCCTTCAATATCCGCTTCACTGGAGAGGAAGTTCATGGCACAAGTGAGAATTTCTCCCTTATATCTCTTTCTGTACTGACTGGCAGCCTTGTTCTCGTCTTGGAGATACATTTTTTAAACCTAACGGGGGCTGTGCAATAAATGTGTCTATCCAGGTGGATCCTTCAGACACTTCCTGTGGCAGGTGTGTAAGGAGTTACAAAGTTCAGCACTTTCCCTGTTGCTCCCCTGCCCAAGTGCTGCAGCCAATCGAAATAAGGTAATATTTTATAGTATTATGTAGTATTATGTCAGTATCCCAAGAACATAGTGCTTCTAATAATCATATCTAACAGTGTTAGTCACAAGTAAAAAGAATCCTGGTTGTTTTTTTGCTGTCCTCAGGGGAAGTACATCCTGACTCCCTGTCCTATCAGCTATGCAGAGGAGCAGTTATTGCACTTCTTTGGTCAGCTATTAGGCATAGCCATCCGTGCAGATGTGCCCCTTCCTTTGGACCTCCTGGGCTCCTTTTGGAAGGGTCTGGTGGGAGAGTGTCTTGACCCAGAGCAGGACCTGCAGGAAGCTGATGTGCTCACCTACAACTATGTCAAGAAATTTGAAAATGTAAGGCACTGGTAGTGTGTACACAGTATTTCATGTTCCTATTATGTTCCTATTTGCTAACATGGCTCTGCTGACTTTAAAATGACCTTTATTTTCCAACGTTCCAGGTGACAGATGAGACGGAGCTGGAGACTTTGTGTGCTGAAATCTCCTCCCAGCACCATTCAGGGGAAAGTCCAGACTCCCCTAGCCGGCCCTGCTGCACTTTCACTTATGTTACTATGACTGGTGAAGAGATAGAGCTTTGTGCAGGAGGGCGCAGCCTCTCTGTCAGGTACATCTAGTTTTTATTCTTCGGAATATGTATTAAGCAAAAAGGCCCCAGCATGTTACAGATGTATTTTGTATTTTTTGTGTGTTAAGCTGGGAGAACAAAGATGTGTATGCACGGGCGGTGCGGAGCCTTCGACTTCGGGAGCTACACAACATGGAGTGCATGACAGCAGTACGTGCAGGGCTCAGTTCCATCATTCCCCTGCAGCTGCTCACCACGCTCAGCCCCCTAGAAATTGAGCTCCGTACCTGCGGCTTGCCTTACATCAACCTGGAGTTCCTCAAGGTAAAACATAGACTTGTATGAAATGCCTTCAGAGATGTTTGAAACTACAGATATTTGAAGTAGAGAAATTTAAAGGGGAAGTCTCAGCTGTACTGTAGCATTCTTGTCATTTTTGACAAAGGTTTATATGAACTGTGTGATTTTGATATTCCCTACTCTGTCACTTTGTAGGCTCACACCATGTATCAAGTAGGTCTGATGGAGACTGATCAGCACATAGAGTTCTTCTGGACTGCCCTGGAGATGTTTACTCAGGAGGAGCTCTGCAAATTCATCAAGTTTGCTTGCAACCAGGAGCGCATCCCATTCACCTGCCCCTGCAAAGACGGGGGGCCTGACACCGCGCATGTTCCTCCATACCCCATGAAGATCGCCCCTCCTGATGGTGCTGCAGGTAATGGTCAACCACGCGCCACAATCTCTGTGTGACGTGTATCTGGGTGCTGTCAGTTGCAGAATGTACTGATAGTGATTATCAAAACAGCTCATCTTGCTTTGCAGCCTTAAACAGACTTTGAACGTGTTGTTGTTTGACATGGTTTTGGTTTATGTAAATTAATATATTTGTATATTTGCAAGACACTGAGTACTTTCATGTTAGAAAGGACAGGAATTCCTCATGTTTCACAAAAGTGTGATCAAACGGAGCTTACTGAGTCACATTTTAAATTCATAGAATAAAACGGCCTACTATGTCTACCACAGATAAGATGGCTTGAGACTCAGGCATGTTTATTAAGTTTTTTATCACTACTGGCTACATTGCTGCTGATTTGCCTTCTGCAGTTCCTTGAATTAGTCCAGTCATATAATAACTCTCACCATGGTACATCTTGTTTACTCTCCAGGTCAGCCGGACTCGCGTTACATTCGAGTGGAGACCTGCATGTTCATGGTGAAACTTCCTCAGTACACTTCTTTGGATGTGATGCTGGAGAAACTGCGCTATGCCATCCACTACCGCGAGGACCCACTTAGCGGATAAGAAGACTTGACAACTCAGCTTTCCCAAGCATATGTACCCAACGCCTCACCCTTACCTTTGACCTCTTCCTCCCTTCACCCCCACACTTCTGGACCGACCACCTTCATGCTCTGCTGCACCAACAAGCCACAAAGTTCATTATATTTTATTTATTTTATTTGTTGGCAGTTTTGTCCCTGCTTTTTTTTATTGCAGTTTACACACATACTACATTTCAAGGTTGTGTTTCTTTAGGGAATTCAGGGAAGATAATCTGAATCAGCTCTGATGTGGCTGTTGACAAGTCTGTTCTGGTTGCACTGAGTTTGAGGATAGCATTGTAGTTTATCAACTGTGAGACCATTTTTTGTTTGCCTTTTCTCTTCCCTCTCTTTGAACAGAGGGCCAAGTTGTGTAACTTCCAACAACTCAATGGGATAACTTCAGATCAGCACTTTACAGCTGCAAGTTCATTTCATAATTGCTGAAGTCTTTAGCATTGAGAGTGTGTTTATTGCAAAGCTAGCTCTAATTTGAGTTGCTGGAATTGGCTCTGCTATGAAGGCAGCAAACACACTATCACTCTCCTAATGCTTAACCTAGCTGCCTCCCTCTTCCCTCCTCTGTGGGGGTGATCTTTTGAACCATGCCTTTGCTGTAGGCACCAATCTCTCTGGAGAGGGGTGATGCTGGTTGTGTGGGGAAAAAAAAGCTAAACCTAAATGGTTTTCTGACATCTTCTGAATCTTGTGACATTTGAGATGGAGGTACAATTACTAGCAGAAAAAGCAAATTTGCAGTGCTGCCTATTTTTGACCCTGTAGGCTATGAGCAGGCAGAAGATGTGAACAAGTGCTGTACATGATATTATGTAGTTTACTGCCTGTTTTGAAAGAAAATATGAACCGCTAATGGACAAACTAACTTATGCCTATATAAACTGAATACATTTTATTCCAGTCTCTGAAGAGAGAGGGTATTAAGTCATGTAAAAAGTCATATTAATCTATTAGTTTATGAAATTGCTTTTTGATTATTATTTTTTTATATCTGAGTACCTGTGGCAGCATGGTAGGTTAGATTGATTGGAGGACAACTTGCATTTCAGGTTTGTGAAACCTGTGTTGCTTTGTGAAAATGGGAATGAGCTGCTCTCCCTCATTGTGTGCTTCTGCTACTGAATGTGCAGCAAACCTCCTCCCTGCTCCCCAACATACACAGTCCACACACATACACTGGGGGAGAAGCGGCATTTTTTCATGAGTTCTGCCTTTTCATAAGTTTCTTCGATGAAAGCTGAACAAGATTCTGCTGTTTTTTTGTTTTTTTTGTTTTACCCATAGCCAAATGTTTAGCTGTGTAAAAATTAAATAGAAAAAATGTAAATAGACTGAAGTTATGTTTGATGGCAGTTTTTATTAATTGCTAATTCACTTCACCTTATAATTTTTGTTTTTGGTTTGCACTACTCTTCCAAGAAAAAGATTCTAAAATGAGCAAACTAAGTGATGTCTGTTGGATATCCAGTTTGTTGTGTTGTTATTTTTTATGAATTTTGGAAATACCAATAATCTTATCACCTTTGTCTTGTACTCAGATGGATTCAACTTCTTCTACTCATGGTGAAACATGTTTTCTTGTGTGAGTAAAATCGCCATTTTACTTGGATAGAACTGAAAAACACAACAGAATTGATATTTGACTTACTGGATTGGGACACATTGTTGAATTGCTTGCAAGTTTTTGGTTTTGGTTCAGTTCTTTGAAAGCTGATAAACCGCTGCTAACAGGGACACTCTCTCTCTCTTCTACTGCCTCCTCCTCTGGAGGCGTACGCAAGGTTATAAAAAGGACATATCCATACAAAGAGATGTTAAGATGAAATGTGTGCTGTACATTTACTTGATATTTATTACAATTATTTATGGTTGCATTAACTTAACTTTTACTGTCTTACCTCTGCACATCAGAAACTTAACATATCTAAAATGGATTATACAGATGTAAAGAATCGGATGGCATTTGAGATTTCTGTGTCACAATAAAGAAACGTCTTCATGTATAAACACTGTTTGACAATGCTACTTGTTC
>JAVQJX010072381.1:0-10039 GCA_036025115.1 Ambassis agassizii
ACTTAGAAGGCAAAGATATATTTGTAAGAATTTGTAAGAAGTGAAACAATGCATGCGATGATGCTGTTCCATGCAGGAGTGACAGAGATCAATACTGTCCTCCACCTGTCTTCCCTCTGCTCACATACCTGTCCAATATTGACAGCTGTCTCTGTCCCTTGTCCCCTGATTCTTCGACTCCTCCATCTTCTTGCCTATGGATGATACAGGATCTCCATGCTCCGATTTCACCCTCTCATCATGACATCCATTAAAGTGGCGCTGGGCCCTGGGCCCCCGTTGGCCCGACAGCACATTAGTACTCGGACCATTGAACGCCAACAAGGACTGGCTCTGAATTATTGATACCAACACAACTAATGAGGAAACCCTATCTCTGCTCTTTTGCTGAGGCACAGACACACACAAATTATCAGGGAACAACTTCCACAAACAGCCATATTGATAATAACTATTGTTCCAGATGTCCTGTTTTCAAAACTAATATTCTGTGTGTTCAGTCCATTTCCTGCAGGCATAATGTCTGTTTGATGAAGAGTCACAGGCTTCTTTTCTCAGCTCTATTTGCACTATAAGATGTTGTAGCAGGCTTTGTTGAGAGCTGCCATATGTTCCATAACACCAGCAGCTTTTACTCAGACGTACAATCTGAAGAATTTGGTTTTGTGTTTGCTGTGTTTAAGCTTCCCAGTGTTTACATACAGTGGTTTAAATCTATGCAGTGGTGCCTCTGTGCAGAGAGGTATTGGAGGTGTCAGCCAGCCTCCTTAGTATTCACTCCAACACCCTGTGACTCACAGCCTCAGCCTGAGAGCGTGAGGAAAAAGGGGGAAAGAGAGCAGGACAATCGGAGGCACCATGAACATCAGGCAGCATTTTCTGTAGCCCCAGGCTCACGTGTTTGTATCTGTGTCTGCAAGCATGCCCGCCCGAGGGGATTAATTTTTTGACAGCTTTGTTAAGCCTTCTCTTATGCGTTGAGCTTCTCAGGAGCATCGCTGCCGTGTTGTTTTTCTCTCTATCCTGTGATTTCTCTTCACGAGGCAAAGAGAGACAGACTGCTGCTCCAACATGACAGCAGACATTGTTTGAGTGGCTTCTTGGTGTGGAGGAAGTGGACCATAAGAAGCTGGCTGTGAAGCTCTTCTTCAATTAGTGACTGCATTGCTATGGTCCACAGTTTGTCTGCGTCTCTGCATTCCATCCTTCTGGTCGTCTCTTCTCGTCTCCTCTTCCCTCTGTCAGTTTAATCTCTGCCTTTCCTTCTTCTGCTTCCTCTGCTCTGTCTCTTTATATTTCATCTCTCTTTTTTTACTGCCCCCCCACACATCCCCTGTCTAAATCCCATCCAGTTGACGAAAACACAGAGGTTGATAAAAAAAAGTGTAACCTTGCTTGGGCAGGTTAAGAGAGAGAGAGAGAGAAGGATGAAGCCACACAGATAAAAGGTTAATCCTCTAACAAGTCCACGTACACACAGAGTCAAAAGACATCAGGGGGAGGGGTAATAAACAGGAAATTCAATAAACAGATGTGTCAATCAGGCTCACTGTAAGGGGAGAATGTTGCAAAGGAAAAGGAGGAACAGTAGTTGGGGAGACGGCGTTTCAGTCAAGCTCCGTCTCTCCTTCATGATTTCCACTCTGCATGATGACAAGTGTCTGCTGCTGTTCCCATTGGTTGAGCCTGCCACCAATCAGAGCAGAGGCATGTAAGGTGCCTTTAGGTTATACCCAACCCCAAAAACAAGAAGCAGAGAGGGGAGAGAAAGCCAGAGTGGGAAAGGGAGTGCTGACTTTAAAGTGCACTGAGGACCTTCCATCTGAAATGATACAGTTAGAGGGAAACTGCTTGTCAGCTGTTTGTTGGAGAGCACTGCATTTCCTCCTGACTGCTGTGGAGAAGAAGATCTTGGCTCTCTAGCCTCCCCCTGTGATTGG
Organism: Ambassis agassizii; assembly: GCA_036025115.1. Taxonomy (NCBI): domain Eukaryota; kingdom Metazoa; phylum Chordata; class Actinopteri; family Ambassidae; genus Ambassis; species Ambassis agassizii. Next base: position 1,941 of record JAVQJX010072381.1, read on the forward strand.
CTGTCACACTTTAGGCTCTCCGTCCCCCCCTTCTCTCTCTCTCTCTGTCTCTGTCTCTCTGTCCTCAGGCTTACCTGAGCCACCACTGCAGAAACATCGGACCCCCTCCTCTAAACGCACACACACGCTCTCTCTCTCTCTCTCTCTCTCTCACACACACACACACAGTTTTTCACCTGGAGAGAGCAGGCGCAAGAGACGGCATGTGCAGCAGCAGCAGCAGCAGCAGCAGCAGTCTCTCCTCACATCCACTGCTGCCTCTCTGAGTTGCCTCTTTCTGGAGAGTGGAGAGGAACTCTGAAAAGAGATTTTGGAGCCATTGTCCCCTTGGCGAAAGCAGGAGAGACGGGGACAGTGAGGAGAACACTTGTCAACCCACGGACACCAAAGGTTGAAATCAGCAGTATGATTTTGGGTGAGTTGTGGCTTTTTGGTGCATGGGATTTTGGAGAGAGGTCTGTCATGTTGTTGTATCACTAATCCCTACTTAAACTTGGACACCAGTAGCTCTTTATTAATAGTGTGCTCTGCTGATTCCACACAAGACATCTGTCAGCACTGAGAGCTGGGATAACCTTTAAATCATGGTTAGTGCTTGTAATTACTATAATAGTGTGTCATTAATGTGGCAGGTGTGAGTGATGACAGGGAAGGTCAAAGTGTGAGGAGCTGGACTGTATCATTATGGGCTGTTTGGTCACATGACCAGACCTTACCATTCTCATGTTCTGCTAGAAGAGGCTCAACTTACTGATGAACTGATGAAAGATAATTTTACACTAATACTCTCTGATTAGAACCACATTTCTCCCAAACCTTATGAGCAGACTGGTCATCTAACAAATGGCATTTCAAAAGAGGACTGAGTCCTTATTACATACATTACTGCTCTGTTCTGTCAGCCAGCGCGTTCTTCTTTAGTATGCTGGTCTCACAGTGGCCATGTCTGAGAGGGGGGATTCTGTGTGGTCTGTGAGCTCCGCATACTCAGCTTGTACATTCATACAGAGGATGGGGGCTCGCCACACAAGTCCTGCTGCAAGACCAGTCCCGGTTGTGCAGCTCTGTAGGCAAGATAGGAAGAAGTTGTGTGTAATTTAATAAGCAACGCAGTGTGTGTCAGCTTCAGAACGTGTTCCGATTTGAGGCTAGTGTGTGTGTTTGTTCTAACTGTGTGTGTTGCTATGTGCTCTGCCGGAGAGGCCACTTTGTTTTAACGCATGCCTGGGCTGATTCAGGCGCAGCTCTGCTCCTCTGCTCTCCCGGCAGGCATGTTTTTCAAGCAGACATCTTTAATGATTATAGGGAGTCATGTAGTCTGAGGTGTGTGAGCGTGAAGTGTGCACTGAGGACACCTGTGAGGCTTGAAGCTAGTCAGTAAAGTTCACATCTAATCAGAATGACTTTACACCCTCATGAAGCCATCTGTAAAACTTGTTTGTCTTTTGTTGCATTGCACACATTGTTTTGTATGTTTTATGTTACCTGCTCTATATATACAGTTTCTGCAGCTGGTCAGAACTGAAGACTTATTCCACTGAGCCTCCATGAACTGTTAGACAAGTGCTGTCTTGATCAGCTTGCAGGTGATAGCAGCTGGCGTAAATGATATTTGTCCAGGACATGTTAACACCAGCACTACCCTGCAACCACAGCCCCACAGTAACAAACAGGCAAAGTCAGCCGCTGGTTGGAGTTGAGAACAGTTATTATTATTTTTACTGTTTAACTAGAAAGAAATAAAAGAAGGAATGTAATATCTGCAGTTCAGAGAAGGCTGCAGAGTGTTTAACAGCAGTCTGATTGGTGTTGAAAGAATAATAACCATAACATCAAGATGTGTTTCTGTCACTGCACCTGATGGTTTTCTTTCCCTTTCACTCCTCTCAAACGCTGACCTCGACTCCTCCTTATTATGCTGTCACTCAGATGGGTATCTTCCAATATGTCTGAACATTAAGCTCTTCCTGCACCTAACATTGTCTTCCGCTTGCCTGACGATATGCCCACTGAGCAATCTGACATGTCTTGCTTCCCTTTTCTGGAAAGGGTAATGTCATTGTAATGACCTTAACAATTCTGGTGCTGGTTGATCACGACCTCCACTCCGCTAATTTCCTGATCAGCTCGGCTGTGTGGTGATAACGTGTCTCTGACAAATGGAAATATAAATCGTTTTGAGATTAGGTAAAAATGTCGGTGTGTATATATGCGTGAACTGTGAGCATCACCAGCGGTTTCTGGTGGATATTAGCCCTTTTCCATCCTTTGTTTACTATGACCTTGAGCAAATAACCTTTACTAGTGCTGCTCTGTCCTTGCTGTTGTATTTACAATGCTATGCTAACTAGCTCTGAGGGCATCCTGCAGTCTTGGCAGAGGTCTTTGGCCAATGTGATGGCGATGAGAGCCCTGATATTGATAACAGTAATGGATGTTTGGTGGGGCTACAGTCTGCTCTATTCAAACCTGCAGGCGGCCACAGTAGCTGTCTGCCTGACATGGACTCTGCACCACGTTATGGGGTGTGCGGCTGCTGTTGCTTTCATACATTGAAGTATACGTGCATTTGGACGGAGAACAGATTAAAGAGAACAATGGCAAGCTAACAGAGAACATGCTCAGCGGGCTTCTGTTGATGTCGCTGTGATCAGTCACCATGTTGTCTAGAAACACCTCCTACACGTTGTGCTCTCGGATGCCTGCAGGGAGCGCCTGGTATGGATTTTTGATCAAACTGTTGGTACCATCCTGTCACCCAAGATGCTGCATGACGACTGGCTGACAAGTAAATCCCCAAAACTGAGTCTTAAAGTCTTTTTATTGGGTAAAACTTCAGTTCATGTTTGGATGTTGTTTTATGTCTTATCTGTCTTGTCTGCTCTGACTCAGAGCTGACCTTCTGAGCTCAGGGCCATGCAGTCTATCTGTCTCTTTGTCTTTGCGTTTGTGTGCCCACTCTGGCCTCATCTGTCTTCATGAAGTCTGTCTCTCTGTTGACCTGTCTGCATAGCTGCTGCTCATTTCTTTCATTCAGGTCTCTAACCTGCCGACACACACTCACTTGGTTCCAGAAGTCAGCTTAAAGAGAATATATGGAGAATATTTGACTCTTTTTGTTTATGACATAGTAATCATATCTCCTTAATGAGGTGAACATTTGGTATGCATGGCACACTTTGCCTTTTTAGGCCTCTTTGCATATTTGAGATATAACTGGCCGGGACCTTTTTTCTGTATCAGGAGCCTCCAAAATCCTTCAAACCAGTTTGTAAAATATCCTGATTCCATTCAGCTCGAACATCGCACTGTGTGATGAGAAGCTTACTGCATTTGACCCACTTCACCTTTTAATAATTCTCCTGTGTGACAGGGGACACAAGACTTATATTCCCCTGATTGTAATTAGAATAGGTCACACATCTCAGGGGTGACCTGGGATTACTGCAGCAGCTGTCTGGAGGGAGACTGCATTATGTGTGTGAGACAGACAGCGTGGGCCTGTGGAGATCCCTCCTCAGTCAAAAAGCCACTATACCAGGTATCTCTATCCCTTCTTCCTCTCCCTCTTTTGCTCTTCCCTACTGCTCCATTTGTTTATAGTAGAGTGACTGTGTGTCAGCAGGCTGTCAATACTGTCTGTAAGAGACTCTAATGAATAGGCCTGTTATTGGACTGGTGGGAAAGCAACCCTTTGTGTCTGTGTGAGTGCATCAGTGTGTTTGTGGCCCATCAGTGTGTAGCACTGCAGAGCAAAGGGAGGTGGAGGTGCCTGCTCCACTGGCCTCTCTGCAGTGCCCTCTGCCAAAGACAATTCACTGGAAGCAGAATGATGCAACGGCATGTTTCATTTTTTTTTTTTTTTACTGAACACAGATGCCATGCAGTTTTTTTTAGCAGATGCATACTGTTGTATAAAATGTGCTGTTTATAATACACACACCAGAGCTGACACCTGCCTCCACCAAAAGCCTCCTGCTGCTGCTGCTGCTGCTCTGTGAAGCACAAAAATGCACCTGTGCATGATTATGGTGTCACATTAGTGCATTCACCAAGGCAGGCCGGCTGACTACTTACTGGGAATCCTGGGGCTACAAGACACCTGGGAGTTGAAGCCTAGAAAATGTTCTGTACGCTTCAACAGTCTGTCTGATCACAAAGTGGAAAGAAGCTCAGACGATTCTTCATACTGCAGGCTTCAAGTGTTTATCTTGGAGAATAGTTTTTGTCATCTACTTTCCTGATGTCTTTGTTTTCTTTTCATCTCATTGATGCTCCTTTTTATGAACTGTGGAACCACACAGGTGCACACTTTTGCTGGTATTCTGTATAATTATGTCCTATGAAAGATGAAAGACCAACAGCATAGTGACTGATACTGAATACCTGCATTGTACTCGAGTGTTCAAAACTGTTTGGACTCTGACTCTTGCACAGATCGTTTTTATTTTCACTGGGTTTGCTTTGTAATTTATTTTAAACTATAGGATTGGTACTGATGGAAAGTAACTGTGAGCCTGACATATAATACATAGAGTGCACAAACATGTGAAATTACACATAATTTAGCTTCAGAGAAGCCACTTTGAAATATTTCCACTGTTTGTATTTACTTTGTTTAAAATCAAAGTATGAGACTCAATCAACACATTCAAAGCCATTGTTTTCTTTTTGCCCATCATGCTTAATAAAAGCAAAGAAGAAGCTCTGTTATCAATAAACTGTGATAATCCCACATTAGCATTTGAAGATGCATGAATGGCAATTTCCCAAACAGCATCCAGGCGTAAAACGGCTGAGCAAAGTTAACGTTTGGGGGCAATAAATATTGTATTAATCATGCCCGCACTATTTCTGTGTGTCCAGAAGAGAAGAGGAGGGGAAAGAGAAAGAGGAAGGCACAAGATAAATTGGAGTGAAGAGTGGCCTCATGAAAGAGAATTAGGAGGGGGGGGAGGAAATTCCTCAGAGTGCTGTTGAGATAGGGTTTCACACAAAGACCAAAAGAGAAATCAATTCTCCTTCAATTGCAGCAAGGTCAATTCATAGGGACATGGCTAGTGAGGAGGAAGCTGAAGGGGAGGAAGGGAAGTCTATGAAGCAAGCACAGAGCGGGAGAGCGGGACGGGATGAACTGTGTAGGAGGACAGAGATTTAAGGGATGAAGAGAAAGAATGAAGGAGCAAACAGTGCAATGAGAGATTTTTGTATCATGTTTTTGGGTCACACCAAAAGCCCCTGGGAGAAATCTATGATTTCTTCCAATGGCATGCATTGAACAGCTGCAGTTTAATGTGACTCATGCGAGGAGGAAATATGAGCAGTGTATCTGACACATTATCGGGAATGTCATACAGCTCTGCCTGAACTTAACTTATACCCGCAAGGACATCTCACTATGAGTCCTCATCCATCCAAACACTTTATATGACAAACTGCAGGCGCAGTGGATGGATGGCACCAGCGTTTGCTTCCAAGAAGCCTAAAGCTACCTTTTAATCCTTAATGTTACATGCACCGATTAAAATAGCCTAAATCTCCACACTTAACTTCAAAATAAATCTCAGTGTGTCCTAAAGCTATGTATAGTGCTTGATTGGAGGCAGATAGGTCTGGTGATTAAAGAGGTGGCAGCAGACTGAGCTCAGACCTGCCCTCTGTGGCATCTCGCCCATTGACAGTTACTCATGGCTACAGCTATAGTTTGAGCTCTGTCTTGGATGAGAGCCGGGGAAGCCTCTCTAGCAGGTAGTTATGGGATCTGCGTGGTGCAGGCGTCTGGTATGCACACCTGTCTCTAAACAAGTTCTCCCTGAACAAGCACAGAGAGAGAGAGAGAGAGAGAGAGAGAGAGGAGAAGGGGCTCTGCCAGGACCTGCACCACAGCTCCATGCCCCTGCCTGGGGGAGGAGGAAGGGAGGATTGGGAGGGTGAGGTGCCAGAAGTGTGGATTAGAAGGCTATAAGGGACACTAGGGTAAAGAGGTAGCTGAGGTCAGTCACTATGTTTTGTTGGTGGTGTTTGTCACATGCTTCTGAAAGCCACACAGAGGAAGTGAATGGAAGTCTAATTCCTCAGTGTCAGTAATGCAGTAGTAGCCTCCAATATAGGATGCATGGAAGCCCATGTGTTCTACTCAGACAGTGGCTGTTAGTGTGGTTCAAAAGAGCGCCAATGAAATGTAACAAATGGGAGGCAGAGAGGAGGATGGAAACAAGCATTTCCATAAAATTAGCATAGTCAGGATCGGCCCAGTGAGACAGGAATAACAGCATGAACACAAGACACTTCACATCGCATTCTTCACATCTGAATAATGTTGCTTAATGTTTGAGCTTGTAGGGGTATTGCTTATTAATTAAGCGCAGTGGTTTGACAGCGTGTCAGAGCACAGCGGTCACCAGCCAACACACACCGTAACAGCCGCGTTTCTGCCCCCTTTTTCTCATTTTGCGGCCCTGATAGCTTGTGTAAATGTGAGAGATTGTATTTACAGTAACAGTGAAGATGGTTTTTTCTCTCTGTGCTGGGCCAATAATCACCAGCCAGCCACTGCCACAAATCTTCATTAGAGGATTAGCCTGCAGGGAGACAGCTTGTGTTCTGTTGCTTTTCTTGGTGGCCCTGCATCCAGCGCTCTGAGCCTGGCTTCCTCCACAGTCCTGTCCCCTCTGCTTAAACTTGTGAAAACGGCTTCAGCTCACCTGAACCTCACAAACAGCGCACTCTTTGTAGTGTTTCATTTGTCTCCTCTGTCTGTCCCTCCCTGTCTCCTACATATGCTCTAACCCATATGTATATGTAAAGCTCACACATGCTGTCAGCTTGTTCCCTTGAGGTGCATCAGCTGCCCGGTGGGCACTCATACTCAAGACAGAACAAATTAAGGTCACAGCAGGGAGAGCCAAGCCAGCAAAGGACAACACGATCTGCCAGCGTGTCTCTGTGTGTGTGTGTGTGTGTGTGTGTGTGTGTGTGTGTGTGTGTGTGTGTGTGTGTGTGTGTGTGTGTGTGTGTGTGTGTGTGTGTGTGTGTGCCAAACCAGGAATGAAGTGTGTGTAGGTGTTTTGCTTTGTCTTTCTGCATTAAAGGTACAAGGCCAAATGTGAATGTCGAGGTCTAAATGCTTAATCTTCGCATACTACGCGATAAAGCCGTCAAGGACTATGAAATTATGTTGGTAAACCTAAAGCAGACAACAGGAAAAGAATTAGAAGTATGCTCACAAAGAGTCGGTCACTGTATTTCTTTTTCTTTATCTTTGATCTGAGAGAGTTTGCTCTTGTCCATAGTTACAATAACTGGGCCTTGTGATGCCGATGAGTCTAACATCCATGACTCAAGAGGTCAGGCAGCCCATCCAGGCTGAGCATGAGGGGTTAAGGGGATGAAACCAAGTGTGAAATGTGAGAAGACAAGCCAACATGGTTTCTCAGGCAACAAATAGGAAGGCGACAAACATATCTCTGTGACTGCAAGGAACGTGAGGTATGTTAGGAAGAAAGCCTGTCACGTCATCCATGATTCATATAAGAGCAAGATGGAAAAAGAATTAGAGTGGCTTTTTAAACTGGCTTGGTTTAGACATGTTAATCAGTAATAGCCTGTTGTACTTCAGACGGGAGGAGTGTGAGCACATGGTTGCACTTGTGTGTGTGTCTGGCAAGTTCAATGCCACTTGGATTGAGCTGGCTGAAGCAAGAAAAAGCTCCAGACCAAGAGATAATCCATCTGGACTGTTTCCTTACAAAACATATGGAAAAATGCAAGAAGGTTTTTCCTTTTCCGCCCACAATAGCTATTAATATCTTGCAGAGAACATTTGCTCATGCCCCACTAAGGACTGGAATTCCTCCTGAAACACAGCCATCTTGGAGGATGACAAACAGGCAGTGAGGCATTTTCACACATTCATTTTATGTATTCTCTGTCTGCAAGGATGAGCATAGAGTCCCATAAACACATAAACTAATGGTTAGCACTCAACATGTTTTTCTTTCTCTTGCACTCACACAGGGATTTAAGTGCAGTGACGTAATCTTAGATATGACATGACTTATTCTGCTCAATTCATTTAGACAAAGATAGCTTCTTTTTCT
>JAVQJX010072454.1:0-13079 GCA_036025115.1 Ambassis agassizii
TTATTGCAGAGACACTGGGGGGGGGGGGGGGGGGGGGTTCACTGAGGCTTCACTGAAGGCAGTGAGGTTTGGTTAGATAGAACTTTTAAGTGAGGGATGCATGGTTACACTGACGCATCACTGCTGCCCATCACATTTGGAAAGTGTCTATTTGTTAGGAGAGATATCATGTTTTAAGCAATAGGGTTGAAAAATATGTAACAGTGTAAGAATCAGCCAAAAAGAGTAGCTCATTATCAGCAAAGATTCCACATCGTATAGCAGTCATATTTGTGGAAGCTAAGAGAATGCAAATAAATCCACACAGAACCTAAATAATAAATGATAACAATGCTATAAATAAACAAGAATAGTAGTGCATCGTAGGCTACTACAACAATTACAAGACCCCCTATAATGGACTAATGACAGCCATGGCTGTCAGTGTGTCTGTGCACAGAGTAACAAGTAACAACACTGCTCATAAAATCTGAGTATCTGTATCTTAGTAAAAGTCATTGTAAAGTTAATAATTGTCATTGCCATTGTCAAGTAATGAAGTAGGATAAAAAATTCTCCAATAATACTTAATACTTAATAATACTTCAATACAGTAACTGAGAGGTTCTGTTTTGTTACTTTACATCTCTAGTAAAACCTAATTAAAATACACTTTTTTTTATACACTAATACTGTAGAGCATTACTTGCTATGCGCTACACAGTATTGAATATTAATCTGAAAACAACCTAAATATACTGAGGGTGAAGTGTGTAGCTGTGAATGTGAAAGGGCTGCCTTGTGTGTGCTTTGTCATGTTTGAGATTTGATGTAGCTGTGGTACCAAACGCTGCACATTGATCCTCCCTGGCTGTTTGGTTGAGTTCACATTGTGAGTAGGGAGCTGGAATCCAATAACAAGTGGTCACTCAAGATACATTTGAACCACACTCTGAAGCCATGTTAACAGCATTCTGTCTAAATTTGATTTAGACACAATTTTCATTTATTTGGATACAGAATCTCAGCGCCAAGCCTGGCAGCCTGCTCCAAACTAAATTACATTTGGCTTCTTTGCACAGGCAGCATCCAAACTGAAGCGTCACACTTGGCACTGATAAACATTTTCAAACAGGTTTTTCCACCTTCTCACAATATTGCCTGTAACCAATCAACTGCTGCAGTTGTAATATTAACTCCTCCTTGTTCAGCAGGACTTGTGGCTCCCTCAGCTGCTGTAGACACCTTTAACAAACAATTTACAGGCTGCTGTTAGCAGAACCGTCAACGACAGCAGCCTGAGAGCATGCTAGGCTGTTTAGTTTGGAGTCTAACGCTGGTATGCAGTCCTGCTTTCTGTAGCTCTCTTTGAGAGGAGAGAGGAGAAGGAGATTGCTGATGGATAAAGTGGGAGGGGAATGAAAGTGGAAAGAAGGTAGCAGGAAATTAAAGAGAAAGTGGGAGTGGTTGGGAAAGAGTGCAAATCTGAAAAGGATTGGAGAGACTGAGACAGAGGAGCAAGGAAGGTTTTATTTTGTCAAAGAGGATAAGCTGGAAAAAATGAAGAAGTAGGTGAAAGCACAAAAGAAGAAAGAGGCTGTGAGAGTGCTTTGGTGTGGAGAGGGGCTGCAGAATACAAGAGCTTCTTTGATTGGTGAGTAAGTGGTTTCTGGGTTTGTCTACATCCGCCTGCCTGTATCTCTGCATCCAGCAATGTAAAACAGTGCCATCTGGCTGCAAGCCGTGCAGAGAAGATAACTGAACTACTTCCATGTTTGAAAGATTTTTGAATGATACCTTAAGTAGCTGACAGGATATTGTGAGAGCTGGACATTTTTTCATTATTCTAAATTGTGTGCTGCTTATAAAGTGACTGTTTGGGTTATTTTTCACTTTTTCCCCCCTGTTGTGTATTAGTATTGTAAGGAGGTTGACTCAGCCCAAAAAGCTGCTTCTGCCATGTGTTTTTCCAAGGCGGGACCAAAAGTTGTTTATTTGCCGTCTGTGATTGTGAAAGCTATAAGGGTGTCAGTCAAGTGTGAGTGTGAAAATGAGATAACAGGAAGCTAGGTAGCACCTCAGAGGCCAGGTGTGAACTGCCCACAGCAGCAGTCTAAACTGAAATGAATGTGTCTGTAGGAAGAAGTTAGTGTGACTTCCTTTTTCACTTTACTCCTCATCAAGGTTTTTGTTACTCTTAGCTGCTACAATCTGCACCATGCCATGTCATTTAACAAAATTAGACTCGTCTCTACCTACTTAAGAAGTTGTTTTGATTTTCTCCGAGACCTTTTGTTCCTGGGGGTGTTAACTGGTGATATTTCACTAAAATACTCTCCTGTTTGTTTTTAATTACTTCTGCAGGAGACTCAAGTGAATTAGACGAGATTCATCACTCAGTGCGCCCCTTCGCCCCCCGCCAGAGTGACCCGTCCTACGCTGGGACAACCCCCTCACCACCGGCCACCACGGAGAGCACACAGCAGACACACCCTCACCTGAGCCATCCTCCCCCAGAGGACCCGCTAGGACCTCTGCCTGACAACTGGGAGATGGCCTACACTGAGGATGGAGAGGTCTACTTTATAGAGTAAGTAACAAAGCATAAATATACACTGACATCATATTATTAGTGTATTTGATAATACTAAGTATTATCAAATGGTTTTTAAAAAAAATTGTATCCCTTTCTTGACATTTTAAATATAACATCCTGTATTTTTATGTGTGTTCTCTCAGTGTTGTCATTATAAAACTAACACCCTGATAAATTCCTGTAGAACTGATTCAGGTTTAAATTCAGATAGAGTACGGTCACAGATGTTTTTTTTTACATTCAGTTTCATTGGTTAGTGAGTCGTCCTGTCTGTAGGATTACATATTCTCTCATGCTTTGTTTCCACTCATTATGAAATGTTGTTGTGAAGAACAAAACATGCTTCCCAATAGCATAAAACTTTAAAATGCATGACAAAATCCTTTCTCAAGTATTTGGCAGTCACCATTAAATCCTGCAGGATCTATTTCATTTGCAGCAGTATTACTTACAGCTTTATGTTAGATAAATTGCTGACAGATAAACGGGCACCATTACTTTTTAATCGGTTTAATAAACACTCCTCTCATATCAAACCTGTAATAAGCATTGCAATCTCCGTCTGTTAGCTGCAGTTCAAAATTAAACCAACCCTGAAGTAATTTTTCTTTGTTCTGATGTAATTTTGTTTTTATGAAAATGCTGCATTTGATATCCAGCCCTTTGGAATTTTCACTCACACTACCTCATCCTTCAACAATCACTGACTTTACTCTTTATTGGCCCTCAGTTAAAAATAAAACTTCATCTTATAATCTTCATTGTACATCTAATTTTATAACTTTTGAATACCGTCTTTCTCCAAGCCAAATGTAATGAGATAATGTGCTCCCATCTGATTTGAATCTTGTATGCTCCATTTAGCCACAATACAAAGACCACCTCCTGGATAGACCCTCGGTGCCTGGACAAACCTCAGAAACCCCTGGAAGAATGTGAAGATGATGGTATGTTCTTTTGTTATTAGCGGTACTCACATTAATGTAAAATCTGCTATGTATTACACTACTGTCTATTTTTTGTATAAGATCCAGTCTTCAGTTGGTCTAAAAATGTAAAACCCAGAGTAGATGTTCCATCTGTAGCCCTTAGGTGTCAGTGTTGGGTCACAGAAGGTGAGCTGCACAGCCCTGCTGCCGCTGCCGCTGCACCTTCTATGAACTGTTTCTCAGGACACAGTGAGCCCACCACTACTGTCAACTGACTGCATCATTCGTATCATCCAGCTTAAATAAGTAATACCCTCCCTGAATCTAACTGAGGCACCCTGCCTGTTCATAGATCTTAACACCAATACTTCAACACAGTATATAAGGAGTGTATTTTAGACTTCATTTTAAGATTAGATAAGGATTAGGATTTGTGCACTTAAAAATCGTCATATAATCATAATCATCATATAGATGTTTCTGTCATTTATTGAAATAATTCACCATCTTTATGTCATTATTTCTTCAAACCATCATTCAGATCTTTGTAAACATGGCAACATGACATTGATGATGTGACTTTAATTGGCTCTTGCCAGTGGTCAGATGTTGTTATTACATCCAGCTAACACTGATGTACGTCTTTCTCCCCCTCTCCCCCTCCTTGGCCTCTTTTACCTGCTGCTGTGCCATCCCCACCACTGAGTAGAAGGGGTGCATACAGAGGAGCTGGATAATGACCTAGGTAAGAATTTCTCATCTCTTCCACCAGCCTGCTGTCACACATATATACAGTGTATAACTTTGAACTTGCCTTGACATATTTTGAGCATTGCAGCTGAACACTGACATTAAAGAGTTTGAAATGAGCAATGGATGAAAGCGCAGTCAGTACATACACATTTGCATAATCACACACCATCACTAGTGGCTCATATAGAGTCATTTAACAGTTGGTGAGAGGTGACTATGACTCTAATCATCTAGAAATGAGACATTATGCCAGCAGACACTTGACATTTATCTTGCCTACTTGTTGTATGTGGCTTTGATTTTTAACAAACACTGTTGTCACCTTACCCACATAACGTCAGCCAAGCAGACAGCACACACTCTCTCCCACTTCTGCGAGCCATCATGTTTCATACATAAGAGGCAAAAGCTGATTTGAAGAAGATTGTTATTATGATGATTTCCTAATGGGTGTCTGTCTGAGCCAGACAGCAACAGGGCCTTTGTTCCTGAAGCCCATCAGCTCGCTAACTAGCCTATCAGACACAGCAGTGAGGCCACTTGTGCGGGATAAATGGTGTCTGGAGACGGTGCCTTGCTCTCCTATGCACTGGTAATGAATGATGTCACCCTATTAGAGGAAGTATCTGATTATTATACTAGGCCTTTATGATTAGCACATTTTGACATAACCTAGAGGCGCGCAAAAATACAGGGATAAAAGGGATCATTACACATACTCATGAATGCACAGTATGGCTTAAGAAAACAACCTCCTTTTTTGATTTATCTTCAGTTCCACCACCTCCCACCCCTTCAAGATGCATCCATCAATATTTTTCTATATTAAGACTTTGTAGTATGACTATTTGTTTTATACAGGCAGCTGTCTTAAACACAATGCAATAACAGGAGAAATATTAACACTATATCCACATGCAAACCCTTCATCTGTCAGGCTTCTTTTAGTGTTAGCATCTTTAACAGCTGCCGTGTTAAACTTGTGCGTTCAGACAAGTCCCCTTTCCATAAGACAGCCCTCAGCTGGAGGAACATGTTCAATAATTATTGATCAGCACAATGTAATACAGGTGAGGAAAGAAATGCAATCAACTCCTGTCCTCTAAGGAGGAGCAGACGAAAGCATTTTTATAAGCACAGCTCTCGAGCTTACGCGAGAGAAATCAATCACTGCACTGTATCAAGAGAATGAGATGCAAACAGTTAAACATGTTATTCATCATACTTGACTCCCACTTGAATACACAGCATGTTGTGGAAATGTGGATGTGGAAAGTGTGTGAGAGGAAAACACTGTTAATGAGTGATTTTTCTGTCTTTCTTGTTTCCTGTGTTCCCACACACTGAAATGTATGCTCTGCTTTTAAGGCGTTTTACAGCACCAGTCGTCCTCTCTCTGCACTCTCACTCACCATACACACACATGCAGGTGCTCCTTCAGGAGCGGAACTAGCGCAGTGTGAAATCAAGTGGGTGATTAAAATTTTGCGCGAGGTGATGCGGGACCGCATTCCATTTAACGTTCCAGTTGAAAACATCTGAATGATAATTTGCAATCCCCGCTTTGTGGCTTCACCCTTGCAACAACACTTGGATTGCAACCTTGTATTTCTTCTTCTTTGCTGCTCGTGGGTATTTAGCAGGAGTAGAAATATGATAGAATCGAAACTTAAGTTGCTTTAGCACATGAAATTGTCAGCTAAGGCAATCTCACATCATAGGCAGCAGTGTGGTGTCAATCTGATGTCGTCCTGTTAGTCATCCATGGGAACTGATTGGAAAAGGGCACGCTCTTTCAAAAATGACTCTACATCTGTCTGTCACCATCACACAGACTAAATTCAACTTCTCACTCTCAAGGTGCCAGAAGGCCTCACAGGATGCCTATTAGTTGATGTGTGATTAAATCTCACATGATTTAGCAGGAATACAGGAGCTCCCACAAAAATATGTGTCATCCCCAGAAAATGTATGCATTTCCTGATTTTATTACATCTGTGTCTGACTCCTCTCATACCAAGGGCCCTCCACACATTAAAAAAGCAAGGAGATGCTCTCCAAGTTGGATGATTATAATTATCATCTACTTACACACACGATGAGGCAGAATTGGCGCGGGCTAATCGTATGTAAAACATATACATCACAGAAGAGAATAATTGGACAATCTCTGTCTGTAGACAATTAGAAGCCTCTGTCATTATCTATGTGGACTCCTGCCAATTATCAATGCTGTTGTAATCAGGCTGTAGAACCACTGAATGGCTCTGTCTGAGATAAAAGCATGACTTTCTCTGGGCAAATGGGGAGTAAACTGCAGAAACACTGGGAGAGTCACATTCACATCTTTACCTAATCAGCATTGTTGAATTTCCTTTATAAAATTCGATTGAAAACATCGCTGTGTGCTCACTTGAGTCACTGTGAGTAGGCAGCCACTTTCAAACTAGGTCTTCATTAAATGCAAGGTGCACAATCTGGCACAGGTGAAAGAAACACACAATGCCATGTAATCAAAGAAAGGGACTGATGCCTTTTCACTCATTTAGGTATACATCTTTGTTATTTACTATTTTTTTCTCTACAATGTCAGACAGGTCATTGGAGTTCAGACACTTTTGTTTGTTGTTTTTTTTATAGCAGATTCAGAGCCTAGGTAATTCCTCCATTCTCCTATATGACCTCACCTGTCTCCACTTTCTGTCCTCTCTCTCACACCCTCTCCACTCCTTTCGCCCTCCTCCATTTTCTTCCTCCATCCATCTGTGCCTTGGGGTTGGGGATTGGGGGTTCGGGGGTTTGCTCTGTTCTTATCTGATGTGTGGAAATGTCAGCTGTGTGAGGGGGCAGAGGTGGGGACAGCCAGACAGCCTGTGAAGCTGTAGGTTACTCAGGCCCTGGAGACTGACTGGCAGGCTGACACAATGCAGAGGCAAAAGGTCTCTACCAGCCTTGCCTGCAATGGCACAATGAGCAGCCTCCATCAACTTCACAGAGTTTGTTTCCACTGTCTCACTGTCTCCTCCTCCTTTTTTTGTCTTTTTTTTTTACAGAACTTCCACCAGGATGGGAGAGAATAGATGATCCAGTGTATGGGGTCTACTACGTTGAGTAAGTAATAAGCAAGGCTGCCCCAGGCATAAAAAAGGAAAACAGTGAATAGAAGTACATCCTCGCACTCTAATAAACTCAGTGTAATTGTAGCTGTACATACAGTTCTGCTCTGACATCATTTTACTTGAATTATTCTGGTCCTTTGTTTACTGGAATAAAAATGTAGGTCATTTTGTTTGTGTCATTGCAGTTTTGGGGGGAAAAAATCCAGCAAGCATGTTTGTGTCTCTGTGCACATCTCATCCTGTTTGAAGCCCCTGGGCCCTCAGGATTAATACAAATATGTTTTCATGGGTTTTTGATGTTGTTCAAAGCAGCACCTGGGGGTTCTCTGCTGTGGCATGTCTATACATTATTCACCATTTTCTTTATTCGCTGTATAATGTGTTGATTTCGGGTTTAATTTCGCAGACATGGTTAAGATGTTAAGGAACCTCCTGAGCTTTGTGCACCATCTAAAAGTTGTTTATGGCTACTGTAAATGAAGCCACTGCCACAAGGCAGATTTATTTGATGTGATGTGTGGGCGTGCTTGTTCCGTTCATGTCTCAGAGGGATGTATTGATGCATGTGTGTTGTGTCACTGTGTATTAATCAAAGCTTATCCCCATGTCCTCCTCTTTCCTTGACCCTCACTCTTACCTCTCCTCTCTGTCTGTCTTCCCTCACTTCTCATCTTTCCTGTTGATCTGTGCTTTTTGTTCTACATCCTGTCTTCTATTCTTACCTTCTGTCCTATAATTCGTTCCTCCTGTACTGCTATCTCAATCCATCTGCTCGTCTCTCTCTCCCCCACTCCCTCTCCCTCTCTCTCCCTCTTTACCACCCCACAGTCATATTAATAGGAAGACCCAATATGAAAATCCAGTGCTGGAGGCTAAGAGGCGCCGGCAGCATGAGCAGCAGCAGCCTCAGCAGCCTCAGCCCCAAAGCCAGCAGCCACCTGAAGGTGAGCGCTACATCCGAGGTTCGTTCACAAGCCCCCACCAAGGGCGTCATTTACTTTCTTTCTATTCATGTGTGTGAATGAGCTGCCTGCGTAATGTGTGTCTGTGCAAGTGTGACTGTATCTGTCTATACCAATTACTGCTACAGTACTGCTTGATGTCGCCTGCTACTACCTTATAATTTGCTAAGTGCCCTCCCATAAAGGCATAACTATTATTTGCGGCTGCACCACGCAGTCTTTTTCAAGTTAATTTCTGTTTTTCTGTGCTGCCATTGGGTTCTTGTTTGTGGTAATAACTTGAAAGCTTTCTTCCTAGGGTGAACTCAGGTAAGTTTGACTTCTGCTGAAAGTGATCTGCCTTCTAAAGAGAATCTCTCTCCTAATTTGTGCCACTTAATAAAGCTATAAGTGCTGCCAGTAATAATATGTTCAACTCAAGACTTCACAAGCATCTGCCAAAGTTCAACCAACTTCAGGTTGATCCAGCTTTCTGTCTTAAATTCAAACGACATCCTGCAGAGAAATCAAACAATTAGAAGGGGATCCTACCATTGCACCCCACCTTCTGCTCAAACAGCAAATTCACTTCGACTACCTGCTGATATTACCCCTGTCTCCATTTACTCTGAGATTTTACCCATTTTTTTTTTCATTGATTCTGTCTGTTAAGAACACTGTTGAGAATGGTAATGGGAGTTGCAGTCTGATCTGTGCCATGAAGCTGTAATGGGGTGGATAATTAAATATATTAGCCGTGGCCAATATAAAAGAAATTGCTCAGTTTTCACACTCCAGACTCCAGTGATGTTTTCACATATATTCTGAGGCTCTTCTATTTACTGACACACACACACACACACACACAGACACAGCATATGTTGAGCCCTCTACAAGTAGGACAGCCATTTACCTGTCTAGACTCTATCTAGAGAATATGTGCCACTTGTTTTTGCAGAATGGATCGAGGACGCGACACTGGCAGGCGCCCCATTGGCCAGTTATGCTGCCAACCACCAGGAGACCTACAGGGACCCTCATACAGGTCCCACAGTGCCCAATGCAATGGGACAGAAACGTAAGTTCTCAGCTGCAGAATTAACCTTGTGAAAACAGGATTAGTCATTACTCTTTTTTTTTTTCTGTTTTCTCGGCTGCGTTACCAAGAGCGACTTATTATGAGTTCAACAGAATTCAGCTCTTGCAGCATAGTTTGTTTTCCTGTGTTGCTGCCTCAGGCCATGTTTTAGTTTTCATGATGGAGAACCAGTTA
This sequence comes from Ambassis agassizii, assembly GCA_036025115.1. Classification (NCBI taxonomy): domain Eukaryota; kingdom Metazoa; phylum Chordata; class Actinopteri; family Ambassidae; genus Ambassis; species Ambassis agassizii. Next base: position 9,591 of record JAVQJX010072454.1, read on the forward strand.
TGCACCAACACTATAAAGCTCTCTGTGTAGTCATAAGTAAAAATCTCATTGAATACATGCCGTACAGTAGAATGCATTAAGTCCCAGAGAGCCCTGGAGCATGATGTTTTTGTGAAGACACATTTAATGCCTGTCTCAATCAAGTGCTGTGTTATTGTGCTCCACCTGTGTTTGTTGTGGCTACAGGTTGATTCTCATGAAACCTTCTTCCACTATGTTGCTCCGTTCCCTGGATCAAATAATGGCCCGATTTCACCCATCATTTAGCAATACACACACCTACAGACACAGTGTCTAGCCGTTCCTGTCGATTTCCTTCTCCTGGTTGCCAGCTCCTTTTATACCAGCCTCCCACTAGCAGCTTGTCTAATTAGCACAGAAATGGGAGAGAATTAACTGCCTCACCCAGTCTCTCTCTCTCCCTTGCTGTTCTTTTGGCCGCCTCCTCCTTTTTCCCACATCGATCTCTTTATTTTATTGCTCACATTTGCTCGCTGGCTTTTGTCTTGTCCGTCCCTCTACATTTTGCTTTAGTTCAGTTGTTGGTACTGTCCATCTTTTTCTTTCACTCCGTGCCCCACCATCCCTGACTCCTACAGACTGACTGCTGTGGCCCTTGATATTCCTCCAGAGAAAGACGTCATTTGAAATCTCTTTATCTGACTGCCTGCTTTCATGTTTCTCCTGCTTCCTGGGCTGTTCTTATATCTCTGGATCCCTCGTGGATAAAGCCGCCATATCAGCTCACAGTTTTGTTACATCTCGCCTGTTCTGAAAATGCTATTCAAAGGCACCAACACACTCGCACACACGTACACACTGTAAAAAAAACAGAAACACAAGGACACAAACTGACTCCAAGGGTAATGCATTTTTCATTGAATGCATAAGCTGTAGCACTGCTATAACCTGATGTGGTGCTGCAGGTCACTAAACACACATTCCTCTGTGGCCCCTTCTCTTTAATGTGCACTCTCTTCTCCATCCTCTCTCTTTTTTTCACCACATCTTCTTATTCATGTGCATGAAGTACATAAAATGATGTGCGTGAAGTCATTTTCTGCAGCATGTGGCTCACATTCTGTCTGTCTGTTTAATAGACAATTAGAGCTCGGTCTGTGTCTGTGTTCCACTGTTTCTCGCATTCTCATTTGTGTAGACAGTGAATACCTCGCTTTTTTTTTTTCATTTAGACTCCCTCTCAAAGATTTCTTCTTGCTATCCTTACTGCTAGATAATGAGGTAGCGAAGGCAAGAAAAAAAGAAATGAGGAGAAGTGGGTTTGGATCAGAGCAATTTCTTAAGAACGTTATGAAATATGTCTCGTAGAGATTTCTCTTAATTAAACCATCATAAACAGTGATGAATGTTGGTGATCATGTTTACCATGCAGCCATTGTGTCACAGTTACTTGATGTCATATAATAAGCGGGAATAGTATTTACTTATATGTCAGCAAAGTGTCACTGTTCACTGTTATTCATAAAGAGTTTAGAATAGATTCCTATGTGATCCTTCAGTGGCAAAGTATGCTGCATAGAAAGGGGTTATTTTCCTTGTAGACTAATCAATTGGTCATCCTTTTTTGATTAATGATCAGATTACTCATGTCTATGTACTCTCATGATCCGTGTCTGTGTGTTTAGGAGGAAAGCCTTTCTTTACTCGGAACCGATCCGAACTGAAGGGGACTTTCATCAACACCAAACTGAAGAAGAGCCGTCGCGGGTTTGGTTTTACTGTTGTAGGAGGAGATGAGCCAGATGAGTTCCTGCAGATAAAGAGCCTGGTCTTAGATGGACCTGCCGCCCTTGATGGCAAAATGGAGACAGGTTGGTTTACTGAGTTTATTTCACAAACAAGGAAAACAGTGAATAGATGATTGTCTGCAGCTTTGGCATTGAGATGTTTTGTTTTTCTCACTCTCCAAGGTGATGTGATTGTGAGCGTTAACGACACCTGTGTGCTTGGATACACCCACGCCCAAGTTGTGAAGATCTTCCAGTCCATCCCAATTGGCTCCATGGTGAACTTGGAGCTGTGTCGTGGCTACCCACTGCCTTTTGACCCTGATGACCCCAACACCAGCCTGGTTACCTCAGTGGCTATTCTCGACAACAAAGACCCCATCATCGTCAATGGCCAGGAGGCCTCTAACAGTTACGATTCGCCGTCCAGTCACGGCAGTCAGAACAACAACAATGGCCCAGCCAATGGCGGAGCACCACTCAATGGCCTCCCCCGACCTCACAGCCCCTCTGCAGAGGTGGCTTCCGATACCTCTTCCCAGCTCGGGTACCCCAGTGATGTGGTCACCCTGGCCTCATCCATTGCAACACAGCCAGAGCTCATCACTGTACACATGGAGAAAGGAGACAAAGGCTTCGGCTTCACCATTGCCGACAGTCCCGGTGGTGGAGGGCAGAGAGTGAAGCAGATCGTGGACTACCCACGGTGTCGCGGCCTCAGAGAGGGTGACATCATCGTGGAGGTGAACAAGAGAAATGTGCAGAGCATGTCTCACAACCAGGTTGTCGACCTGCTCAGCAAGTGTCCCAAAGGAAGTGAGGTCACCATGCTGGTGCAGAGAGGTGAGTGATACACATAAATGATTTTTTGTGTCGGTAAATTTGTCATATCGTATTGTAACTTCAGAGAAGAGATGAAGATAAGGAGGCTGGGGGGAACATGTGTCAACTTCTGATTTATGTGTCCGTATGTTGAAGCATTACAAAACAAAACAAACCCTTCCCAGGAATTGGCTTGATGCTGTTGACAAAAATAATTGGCTTCTGCCTTACTGGCCATTTCCTGCTCACAAAGAGCTTCTTTTATTGACACATATTTATTTATTCATGTAAATAGAGGGTGGAAGCAAAGATTGCAAAGAAGGCCAGAACAAGGAAAGGAAAATTAAAAAGGGCTGATGGAGGAACTATGAACACAAGATAAACATAGATTTGAAGCTTGTTGTCTTCTAAAGGCTTTTATCCACCTACCACCTACCCATCTGCCTTGGTTTGAACTGACCCCTGTGACACTTTAACCTCAACATAAATTTTCAGTGTGAGCTGGTCAGTGTCAGTGCTGTGAAAATTGGTGTGTGAATGTGTCCATTCATTGTGCACCTCTCAGCTTTTGTCATGGCTCCTGAAAATCAGTGTCACGCAGAAGCACAAAAGGGAAACAAAGCTGTGAATGGAGGATAAAACTGAAATGATTGAATTTCGCTATTTTCCCTCCAATCCCCCTCAGACTTAGGGACCTCCAGTCAGTGCTCTAAACGCACTGTGTGATACAAGTAATTGGACCTTTTTCTCTGTTAGACTGTCCCTAGCTTGCTTTGGGACTTATTAATTCAAGTAACTAAAAGGTTGTGTGTGTGTGTGTGTGTGTGTGTGTGTGTGGGTCTCCATTTGGCATAAAGGATATGGATTAAGCTATAGAGGTGACAGATGATATGTTTACAGGAGAATGTTTGCTTTCTGC
>JAVQJX010072485.1:0-13767 GCA_036025115.1 Ambassis agassizii
AACGACATAGACACAAAGTGTGGTGGACTAAGGTGACTGTTAATATACGACTGTCTCTCTTTCCTTTTAATTTTCAGTCTTTTCTTAAAGCCTGAAGTTTACTTGTGCCTCATCCTTTAGTTTGAACTTTTTCTTCATTGACCTTGTGCTCATATTCCATCAACCAGTGGCTCATGTGCTTCCTATATTTGCAATCTATGCCTCTACTAAAATGAACAATTTCTTATTTGGCTTACACTCCTACGAAAAGAAGAGTAACTAGTTATTTGTTTTTTAAACTTAATGTTGCATGAACATTAACAACCTTGGAGCTCATTTTTCTTTCTTACTGTTATAGGAAGTTTGTCCCCATAACTCGACAACACTCCACCGACCTACAAGTCACTGGTTGTTACGTCCCCATGTGTGCAGTATGTGCTGTCTCTCTCTCACTGTGTCTCTGTCCAGTTGTGTGAACTTCTAGTGGAGCAGGGAGATTGAGCACAGCTGACTCCACTCGGTTCTCATCAGCACAGTATAAAGGCTGGCTGTGTGAACATGGCCGCCGCTAGTCGTGGCCTGTGTTTGATTTTGTGCTAGCGATTGGTGTTTTTTCGTTCGCTCTTTCTTTTAATAGAATCACCTTGAAATCACATTCCCACCTCATGACTGTTCCTCAGAAGCTCGGTTAACATTTAGTGTTGCTCCCCTGCATCCCATAGACTACCAGGGAATGTAACACTGGTATGCAACTCCCCATCTCAAAACCTCTGCCAGACAACCTACTTTCTTTACAGACTTTCACAATAAAACAATGATACAATAAAAGCATCCACCACCAAACATAAAATAAACCTTAGCAGCATATTTATCTTAATGTAGGTTTTTTTAAGACATCAATTAAGTAAAAGTTTGTTGAGCACTCCTTGCCATTCCTTCCTGTATGAAATTCTAACCAAGTAAGTTTTAAACTCTTACATGACTTTTTCTGTTTGCCTTCCATCATACCTTTTTAGATTTGAAGCAAAGACATAGAGATGCCATGAAACATCAGACAGGAATGTAGCAAGTTGCAATATAAATTCTTCACATTCACAACCACACTAAAATCACTGATACACCTTAAACAGTGACAATGAATGTACAGTGTGACTTAGGGCGCATGCACAAAACATGCAGGGGATGTCAATGCAAATGCAAGGTTATGGCTTAGCAGTGACAAACATCATGCAGACTGTGGAACCTGGCACCTAGTGGACAGAACAACAGCTGTTCCAGCTGATTCCACACTGCAGCTGGTCAAAGTCAGCCTCATTAGAGATAAGATTGATTGGACTGCATCCCAAAACAAAAGGAAGGATTATCATTTAGAGCATGGAACCTTTAAAACATGAGAAAAAAAAAAAACATATATCTACACTTGAGGTTAGATCTCTTACTTGGTTGCTTTTACTGCATCTATTCCGAGCAGCTATGAACTCACCTTTTTTTTGCAATTGACTGAGAAGCTATGCTAACTGGTTAGCTCTGATCTCATAACCTGGCATCCCCTGCTCACCTGGAGCATTCCTAAAGTCAATAGATGGCACAACAAAGAGAACTTTGAGCCGAGATACAAGATGCTGATCCACTGTTACCAACAATGAACACCTGTCATGTGTTATTAAGCATTTCATGTTTGACAGATCTCTCATTTCATACAGAAACCAATTAAGTCTTTGGCAAGGGGACACAATATGTTTGCCAGCTTTACAGTAAAGTACTCCACTGCCTTCTGGGGGGAAAAGAGGTTTTGATGTCAAGGGATCTCCTAAGGAAAGGCACCTCCACACATGGGAAAACACAGGTTCATGTAAGCTTATTTTCTAGGGTCTTAAAGGATGTGTATCAGGAGAAATATGGGATTATCTTATGTGTATGTATGTGTGTGTGTGTGTGTGTGTGTGTGTGTGTGTGCATGCGTGTGCATACCTCAGAACCATTGGTATCCAGTTGGCATGCCATGTTTAGTTGCAGCGGTGAGATGTTACTTCTGAATGTGTAATTGAAGGTGTAATTGATGATTCCACAGCTTTAGGTAGAAGAAAATCATATAGTTAGAGTAACATAAACAGTTACCATTATCATAATGATCCTTGACTAGCCATTCCTGAAAGCCAGTCAGATGATGACACAACTAAAAATGCACCAAATAGCCTTGTGAGGTACCAGATAATGGTGATGATCTATGAGGCAAAGCATAGTAGCTAGTGAGTCAAAAAAAATGCTGTGTATGGAGGTTTCATACTGACTACCAACATGATCAATGGCTGCTTAGTGCTAGGGGAATGGTATCAGTTGATATGCAAAGTCTACATATCTGTTATCATTATCAGGACTTCAGTCAATAAAAAATGGCTACCCCAAAGGGTGATAGAATGGATCTGTGTGTCGGCATACCTCAGCTCTTAATCACCATCGTCCACTGCCCTATGCTGACATGCAACAGTCAGATGGTCACGTATAGCAGCTACTGTAGGATCCAGGCTGATCTTCTTCTGCATGGTGGGTCTGTGCAGCCTTCAAGCTGTGGAGGGAAAAAAAAACACAACACAACTTGAAACGAAAACAACTTCCACAAGATCCTTTTCCAAAAATCAAACACTTCTACACCACTCACAATCATGACTCATTTTTTTATATAGTGTACTGGCCTCTCAAAATGGATCATCTCACACGTATAACCCAACGTCTGACACCCAATAATTGGTGTAAAGACGTACTGTGACAAAGGTTACATAAAATAAGAAATGTTATACAAAAAAAACATGTAGACTCCATCCTTAAAATGTCAAACATTCACTCACACACGTGTAAGGACTGTTAACTGGCCAGCACAGAAAACATGGTATGCATATATATGTATAGTAAGTAAGTGCTAATTTACGAGCAACATGATGATTATCATAGAGTGTGAAACAGTCTGATCTCTTGCACCTATTCTGTGTTTCCATGCATGTCTTTTTCTCTGTTGCTTTCTTCCCACCCCCACCTGCTAGCCTCTACTTTTATGCACCACAGGGGAATTATGTACTCCAGGTCTCCTGCAAGGGCAGCAGCTGGCCATAAAACCAGATGTAGACTCCCCTTATTGCCGCATTTTCACCATTAATACACACCTTTTAATATTACATATTACCAGCCTTTTAAATAATTCTCAAGACATGATTGGTAAAATGAGTAAAGAATTTAATCAAAACAAAGGAGTCATCATAATTTGGAAACTAATGGAACCTGAGTGGGCCTTTAGAGCTTCAGCCTATAAAAATGAGCTGCAAGGCCCGTCAGTTTCACTGGGCAGTATGTGGAAACGCACAACTGCTCTGATTACTAATGGATGCTCATAATTCCACAAACTCTGTCCTCTCACTTTGCAGAACAGAACAGAAACTCAGTGGATACAATTCTGTTTTTACTTCCTTTTAATAATGCATGAAAGTGAATAGATTCACCCCCCCATTCTCTGTTCAATATTTAAGTGCACAAGGCTACCACTGATCCTTACTGACTCTGCGCTGCTACTTATGCTGCATTGAGCACCTCCTTAGTAAGTTTCCCCCAATATCTGACTCGTGCTTCTCTGTCACCATCTGATATATAAGAGTAATATTGTATAGATCCCTTACTAAAAGGGAAACCATATATCAACAGTACAGAGCCAGAAGATTATTTTCTCAAGCTGTGCTATTGAGCCAATAAGGGTATTAAGGAGAGGCACAGCTAGGCTAGTGAAATGAACCCCATTAGAGCTGGATAAAGTTGGTCCCCACACGTCTACATGCATACTGGATCTATGCTATCAGCATCGCATGAGCACACGTATGCATGAATGTGAAATATTCCTCCTCATTTTTTTCCCCGTCAGAACTGGAAATAAAATTTAAATATCTAATACCTCTTCCAAACAAACTTCAATTAGTCCACTAATTGTAAAATAACAGCAGTAATACGTGTCAGAAAAGTATGTTTAAGCGACCTGTGGACTAGTTTACATTGTCAGGAGTGATGGCATGTGGGCAGCAACTGAAGCAGTTGTTATGAGAACTTTATGTTCATAATGATAAACAGAGTAATATAATAATTAAAGCTGCAAGCAGCGATGAACGGGCCCTCGCACACGAGTAGTCCGCGGGAGTCACAGCCGCCTCCTCCCCTATTGCTTCTTCCCTTCTCTCATAAATGCATCCATTTCCTGTGCGTTGGCGAAGGGTCCAATTCGTGGTGGCGGCACAGCCAGATCGTGCATCCCAGCCCCAATCATTTTACAAACTTTTGTCCTTAATGCCTCTGAAACAGTCTCACCAAATTTCAGCCTGACCAGATGTTCCCCCTAAGACAAGTTAGTTCAAATGACACAAAACGCAAAATGCCGCAGTTTTTCCAAAATGGACTTCCTGTACGAGACGGAATTTTCCTCCAAGAGACTTTTTTTCTCGTATTGTGTACCGATTTGCAGGTCTGTAGCTCTTACTTTGAATATTTTCACACTTTAGGGGGCGCTGTGGAGCAATTATGCCATGCCGGCTCCTGGCAACAGTGAAAACATAAATTTTTTGGCGGGGGACAATTTTGGGGAAGATAAAAATGACTTTTTGTATATGTTCAGGGGGTCAAAACGGCCCGCAAAAAGGCGGAAGAATAATAACTAACAAAAATAAGAATAAAAATCATTCCAGTTCCAATAGGGCTTCGCACCGATTCTCGGTGCTCGGGCCCTAAAAATGTAATGTTATAAGATGTTAACATTACATGTTACAGCCAAATAACTGTACTGCTGTAACACCTAAATTTCCCAATTTGTGATTAATAAAGTACTTCTATTCTAATCTATTCTATTCTATGCTATTCTATTGTGACACATCACAGCAGTGAGTGTGTTTCACACAGACACACACAGAGCTGCAGACAGTTCCACAGCTCATTCCAGCTTCAGACAGCTTCAGAATCTGTTCATCAGTCGCACTCTGACTTTGACATGTTATGCTGCTGTAAAAAAAATGTCTCAAACATGATTTTCATTGGTCAGCTCTTCTTCATGTGTTACATGTGTATAAAATTGAGATTTTTACAGTCTTTTTGTAGTTTTTTATGGCTGCGTTTGTAGTTTTTTTTATCTGTTTTTTGCTGCCACTTTTTCATACACTTATGCACTGGTTATATTCTACAGTAAACATTATTTAACGTGTGTTTTCTTGTCATGTTGATGTTTTAGGCACATTTGGTAGCAAAGCTTCTTGTGATTGTTGTAAAATAATGATTTTAGGTGTGTAATAGACTAGTCACAGTTGCAGTTGATATTTGATTGGGAGGAACGCCCTCCCTGATCTGAACCCGAGTGGTGTTTCGTTAATCGACTTCTGTGCTAGTCACGGTCTGTCCGTAACGAATAGTGTTCCACCATGGTTGACCATGGCACAAGGTTGTCCACCAGAGCACGTGGCACCAGGACAGCCTAGGTCAGAGGTCGATGATCGATTTTGTAATTGTCGTCTGACCTTTGGCCGTGTGTTTTGGACACTCGGGTGAAGAGAGGGGCTGAGCTGTCAACTGATCACCATCTGGTGAATGCGTTGGCAGGGGAAGAAGCCGGACAGACCTGGCAGACACAAGCATGCTGTGACGGTCTGCTGGGAACGCATGCCTGAACCCTCTGTCAGGGAGATCTCCACCTCCAAGGGATTCCAAGGGAGACTGGGAACATTGAGTCTGAATGGACCATGTTCTCCACCTCGATTATTGCTGTGGCTCTCCAAAGCTGTCGCAAGGTTTCTGGCACCTGTCATGGCGGCAACCCCTGAATTCGGTGGTGGACAGCAGAAGTAAGGGATGCCATCAAGCAGAAGAAAGAGTCCTATTAAGCCTGGCTGGCCAGGTTTTCACGTATGTCATTTCTAGCAGGGTGATTTTATTAGTATTACCAAAGACTGTAACCCATGTCATACAAATGCATATGTAATCTAATGCAAATGCTGAGGCATAGGCTAAAGTTAATGCTGAGCAAAATGCACAGCCTGATGCTAAGGCAAATGTTGAGGCTAATGTTACATCTGATGCTAATGCTGATGCTACTGTCAGAGCAGGGTGGGCCCACAGCTGACAGGCAGGTTTGGTGGAGCTGGTTTATCACTCTGTCATCAAGCTTCCTCAGTTTGCTCCCATCCTAACTCTGTTAACTGTTTGCTGCAGACACAACAACTGAACTATAGCAGATGTATAAATCCTGTATCTCTGACTTGAAGATTTGAGCTGTTGACTTAAGAGGCTCTTCAATTACTTATATTTTTAAATGTCAAAAATATTTTGAAACTGAACCAATCAAATATCATATAGCACACAGACCTCTCACCAAGTGTCACCTGGGACCCTATAGGGACACAAGTGTGCCGTGATCCTTTTAAGCACTCCATTGCTGTTATTCAAAGCCTCACAAAAATATGAAGTACCAAAAATCACTAGTGTACTTGAAGTCTTTAATAAAATAAAACCTAAATTTGCATAGAATAGAGCTACATGAATCTCAATCCCACTGTTCTGTACAAACATGAAGACATCAAACACATTATTTTGGTGTTTTGCACACAAACTCAGCGCCATGATAAACATGTGAAACAGTAAGACTCCAAAATAAAACAAATGTGTGTACCAAAACCCTTGTTCACAGCAACAAGCTTTAACAAAATTATACAATCAAAATCCCAACAAAGAAACACAAAACCACTTTGTTCATTGTGAGACAAACACTCTTACAAGAACAAAAGCACGGACGAGCAGAAATGAAATGTAAGCTGCAGTAGTGTGCCGTCATGAGGCACACCTGTGGAAGCTGCATGTGGATCATGATGTTTACAGTCTCACTTCTCAAAATCACTTTTTAACAGGATCAGAGATGGCGGCGTCCCAGACTGCGCCTGCTGTGTCGAGGGACCTGGAACAGAAGCATCGGGTTAGCCGTTAAAATCACAAGCTCCGGATCTGCCCTTTATGATCACGCCCCCTTCGGCCTGCATTTTGCCATGTATTTATTTGTCTTCATGTAATTTACTATTTCCTTTTAGAAAACATCATCCATAGTATCATGAACTCACAATTACCTCCGCTACTGAAATAAAGCTTTGGTATGGACTCGTGGACCTTTGTGTTTAAATGTTCACATCACCTAGCTGTTCAGTTAATCAATAGAATAGAATAGAATAGAAGTACTTTATTAATCCCAAATTGGGAAATTTAGGAAAATTTCCCAATTTCCCAAGCGCCCTAAGTACAGTTTTTACATTAGCAGCTTGCAATAAAACACTGTAACACGCTGAAACGAACAAAGATGCATCTATAGAGAACAAACCTTAGGTGTGTCTGGACTGCTGAAAGGTGAGAGTTCAAATGAATTCTCCTTATCAGAAGAGTTGTTATGACGATGCTGAGCGAACTTTCTCTTTAGCGCCTCTGCAATAAGAGCTGCCGGGTCGCTAGGCAACGCTGCTCCTCCCTTACTGCGCCTCCTCCTGATTGGTGAGCCACCTGGTGATCTAGTGAGTACAAAAATAAGGAATTCACTAAATTATGCGGGAGGAGACAGTGTTCTACAGTTGCAGGACATGAACGATCAATTTTTTTGTCCATGATTATCGGTATGATGACCACAAATACTTTCTGTAAATCCCACGACTTACCGTTCCACTGCACGTAATTTAACTTGATTCAAGTCCTTCAGAATGTCTAGCATGGAGGGGAGCCCTTTCTGTGCTGACTCCTTGCTGTTAAGGCCTGCGTTTTGGGGTTTCAGGTGCCCCTTTTCGAGGTCTTTGTCCTTCTTCCGACGCTGTATCAGTTCTAATACAGATGGGGACTCAGTGGAAGATGTAGGGCAGAGAGGAGGAGGAAGAGGAGGAGGAGGAGGTGGTGGAGGAGAAAGAGGAGCACAGCGAGGTGTGGAGGTGAGAGCTGGGAGAGGGGAAGGCGACATCAAGGGGGTTCCAGGGGCATTTTGGGTCTCAGTCGAACCTAAAAAAAATGTTTAAAGATTCAGAACATAGATCATCATTTTTTAAAGAATATTAAAGAAGTTACTATGATGTATAAAGTGAACCTGAGGCCGGAGCAGAAGTGACAATCATTGCTATCTGTGCTCGTAGTTTAAGCAGTTCATTCTCCAGCGCTGTGATCTTCTTCAGGGCGTCTGGATCATTTGTTTGCCTGACAGATCTGCCTCCTCTCTGGGCCGGACCCGGGGGTCTCATCACTTCTCTATTTACAGGTTTTGGCTTTTTTGGAGGTAAATGGTTCCTGTGAAGACCACACATTTTATAATCATTTCTCACTTTTGAGACATGCATCTTTATCTCTGTCAGTAGAACATGTTTTCCAATGAGACTGTCGTTTCTTTTGTTGTGTTAGGCAGTGTCCTTACCTTGTTTTGGCAAAACTGTCCCCCTCATCCTCAAACACCCACATGACATCAGCGAAGGAGGGGATGGCTGGCGTGTCCGCGGTAACGTCAACATACCCGTGTGGCCTGTAGGTGACTAAAGGGATCTGAAAAAAACATGGACAAACAATCATAAACCAGCCACTACTTGACAAATAGTACAAAAATAATAATAACATGTCCAACTTCATGCATGCTGTAGATACATTATTGTTGTTGACGTGTTGATTATGCCTTCATTGAACTGGAAAAGATTAATATGTAATTTGATAAAATGTATGTTTCAAAATGCAGTTTGACAAATACCTGAAAGTGGACACGTGGTGTTGGTGTCAGAGGAAGATTTGTTCCAATCATGCGTACGATGCTACGATACTGACCGCACAGCTGACTGTCCCGCACGGGAACCAGCTGCAGGAAAGATGACACACACAAAACACAATTTCAGATGTATATAGACATAACAAACAAAGAGTTCTGTAAATGCAGTTTGCACTATAATGATGCTCTATAATGAAAAAGTCTGTCTATGCATTTACCATGTCTGGAGGGACCCCAAAATAGTCCATGACCATGTGCAGCACATACAGAATATCCTCTACTAAAGACATTGCAAGGACTTTTTCCCCTGCTGCAGCTGACGACTGCAAAGCTCCTCTTTCTGCTGACTGACTTGGTGAGGTGCCAACAAAAGGAAGGATGCTGCTACATCACATACTTAACACCTGAAACAAAACAAAACATACAAGACAACAAATGAAGCAACATTCATTCATTTATTTTACTTCTGTGCTTCACCTTTCTATTATAATGCAGCACAATCTTAAAGGGACAGTCCACCAAAAAAAAATACACTTTTAGATTTTATCACTGGCATGCACTGCTATTTATCTTTTATGATTTTGTTGATTATGAGTCACAAATAATTTTGTGTAGCATTAGGAAGCATTTTCTACCTTTGCACTGCAAAGTATTTTTTAATTTTCATTGAGGAACAAACCACTAAAGGAAACAAACAAGGGACATTAATTTTATTGACTTCAAGAACTTGTTTTGTTTGACAAAAATAGATGTATGAATTGATATTATGGGTAGCCTCTATATCACACAGTTCGGTAATTTATCAATGGTCCCTAAATCAAACCCCGCTGGACACGAACTGAAAGTCTGTCCAGCATCCAACTAAAAACTTCATCCAAGTGCTGAAGGGTCTAAACTTACTATAATGTAATTTGTGATTATCTCTCCAAAGATATTACCTTTTAGCATCACAAAATGATGCTCAACCTTTACCGTTGTGCGGACAACCTCCTTCAGCCACCGCAGTGTAAAAAAAAAAGCTGCATGGATCATCAAAAGTACGAAGATGCGGACATTAAAAATACAGTTTTTACACTTACCGTCGACTCATTTTCTTTCCGAAGCGTACATCACTGTTGTAAAATCGCTTCATATGTGATTGTATACACTCGAAAAACAGATAATATGTGCTTTTTGCCAGCAGCTTCCCTTTATGTTCACGCGTTCGAACAGCGTTTCCAAACTCAAATAAAACCATAGCAGCAAAATCTCTTCTGATTGGCTGCAAATACGGAACTACTACGAATAACCAATGGCATTGGGTGGCTTTGTGGGGCTGCTGACCAATCCCGCGTCACGAAAAAACTGCCACCGAATTTGTATTTTTTTGCACGAGCTACTTCTACTTTCGGGTAAGAACAAACCGTTAAACGTTTAATTAAGTGCAGTTTGTGTTTTGATGACCTCGTATAGTATGTCGTTTATAACAAACTAATGCTTTATTGTCCAAATGGTGCAAACAAACATAAGGAAATGTCTTCTTTTCGAAGTTGTTCAGCTTCTTAACGTGGCATGATCTGCTAGCATCGTTAGCTAGCAACTAGCTCAACCACTTGATATGTCGTTTCTTACTATTTAATTGTTAATTGCGATCAAGGCACTAGGTTTGATATTCTTGGTGTATTGTCCCCTATTTGTTTTAAACCCCATCGTTACAGAAACATTTACTGGGTTTTGTTCCGACCTGTATTTTGTCCACAAACTTTCTAGCGGCACTAACGTCAAAACATGGCTGACTTCTCTTACTATTTCAGGTGTGGGTTGTAAAAAAAATGATGGACGCACTGTCCGTAGTAAGTCAGCTGAGGGATCTCGCCTCTGAACCGCAAAACCGAGAGGTGATAGTCCAGGATCAAGGCTGTCTCCCCGGGTTGGTTCTCTTCCTGGACCATCAGAACCCAGACGTGCTGTTTGCAACTCTGCAGGTGTGTAGAAGTGCCTCTAATATACCTTTTTTTACAACTATGTTTTAATTTAAACGTCTGACTATACTAAGCGGAGGATTGCCGGTTCGAGTCCAGCCCTGGACACATGGAGGTGGGCTGGTAGCTGGAGAGATACCAGCTCACCTCTGGAGAGTTACTGCCGAGGTGCCCTTGAGCAAGGCACTGTACACCCACCTGCTCATGGCTGCCTGTGGCGCCCGTAATTTCCCTTCAGGGATCAATAGAGTATGATTCTATTCTATTCTATTCTATTCTATTAACATGCATTGTGACCAAAAGTAAGTGGACACAGTAGTGTAATCCAACACTGTTTAATTTCATAATATGAACGTTTCCTTGCTTTTCCTTCTCGTAGACTCTGCGTTACCTGGCAGAATTGCCTCCTAACATCTCCACCATGAAGAATGAACTGGGTATGATGGTGAGCCTGGAGAATCTAATGGGAAGGTAAGAAGATCATGTTTCCAACACTTTCTTGGTGCATGTTTATGAGCTTATCTGTACATTATATTAAAGGTGAATACATGATTAAATATGTTATTATGTCTACAGACGGGGCCTGTCGGTTGACATCACGTCATTGGCTCAAGAAGTGTACGATATCCTGAATGCACCTGTTAATCCTGCACCTCACACACCTGAGAGGGAGAGGAGAAAGAAGCCCCAGTTCTTCCTCAATTCTTCCAACAAGAAGGCCAAGTCTGTCACTTTGCACATTCAGGGGCTGGACAGCACTGTGAGTAGGGTTATATACTCAGTAACTATTGTTGTAATTCCCAGTAAGTTAAATAATCACTTTCTATATCATCAAGGACCAGCGGAGCTTGTGCGAGGAGGCGCTTCTGAAAGTCAGAGGAGTGATAAGCTTCACTTTCCAGATGGCCACCAAGCGATGCACTGTCCGCATCCGTTCAGATCTGCCCACCGAGGTAACTGAGATGAACATTAACGTCTCTTTTTAGTCTGATCTTGTTAGAGCCACGATAGATGCATCTTGGCGATTGATTTCCATTAAATACAAACGCCTTAATATCTTCTGTAATCTGCAGAGTCTGGCAACAGCCATCGCTGCCACTAAAGTGTTATCAGCTAAACAGGTAGTGAAAAACGAGGCAGGAGAAGAGGTGAGTGAACTTTTACAATACATTTTTTAGCATCCACTGGTGCATTGTGGGTGTCTGAGTTCGCATTCAAATCTTGAGCTCATCTCTCACAATTTCTGTTTTCAGGTTTATATCCCTCTAGCCTCATCTGGAGTGGAAGTGCCGCAAAACTCTGCCATACCAGATTACCTCCCAGAGGAAGAGGAGAGTCCAGAGATACAGGCCGACCGAGCGGTTTCCCGCACCACGGCTAAAGAAGATTCCAGTGGGAGCTGGCTTAATGCTGCTGCCAGTTTCCTTACAAAAACATTTTACTGGTGAAACTGGATTCCTGTGATGATACTCAACCACTCAGTGCTGAAAGACTTCTCCATGTGTATTTTACTGGACTGGATGTGATTTGCTGTGACCAAACTGGAGTATATTTATGCTTTCAGTGCAGTCAGAACATTATCCGCTTGGTATCAGGCACTGCAAGTGAGTGTAAATTAGCATATCCATCTATGTATATATTTTATTCCAGAATGTAGATTTTTCCTTCTTGTGTGTATATTTTTTTAGTTTTTAAAAGTGTCACTTCTTTTCCCTGCAGTGTGATGGTGTCTTATTATGAAGGTATAAAATACTAATAATGGAATAGGTTGCATAAGTTGTTGCTCTTCTCCTCGGTTAACTAAATTCTTACCCCAGAAGTTGCTTGATCATCCCAAAAAAAGACATCAGTAACCAGGTAATCAGTTCAAAAAGTTTTATTTCCTTGCCAAACTGTACACTTGCAACAGTTGTACAGAGATTTCAGTGTTACAGTGGTTCATCCCCACAGACATGATGATGTAAAGGGCTTTCAATGAGCTTAGTAAACTATTGACTTTTTATAATTTATAGGATCAAGTTTCCATGTTGAAAATAACTGCATGCTATGTACCACTGGGGAGAAACCTATAGTACAGAAAATGGAGTGCAAAAGAGAATGAAGTACAAAGAGCAGCATTACATAGTGGAAATCAGATGTGTAATAGTTCCACTGTTTTTATTTGTAATTCCATAATGAAGAGTTTTAGGGACAAGATCAATGTACTTCAACATAAATCCAGAAAAGGAAGCCACTGTAGAGTTTGGACAATGTCAGAGCTCATACTAGGAATGCATATCTTCATTTCAGTGAGAATGAGTGCAAACAAAGTCTCCTCATTCCTTCTATAATGCAGTAAGGCAAAGGATCATCAACATTAGCAGCATTTTTTTTCTTAAATGAAAAAGATCAAATTAGATTATTTTAACATCACAAGTAAATATATTTTCATACAGGTTGTACTTGCTTGGCCAAAACAAAAAATATCTGCCTACATAAGGTGGCAAAGCTGTAAGCACGGCCTTCAGTGATGTTTAAACATATGGGGTTAAACAAATGACAGGGCTCAAAACCAAAGCAGACATCTTTTTTTTTTTTTGAAGACAGGATGAGGACAAAATAAAGAATCACATTGTACCTGTACAGCAATTAAATAAAGCTAAACAAAAATCAGAAGTTTACACTCTAATTCTCAGTTGTCTCATAATACTCCATCACCCTGTCTCACCACTATTTTTTTAAACACTGTAGACACACGGCAGAATATGTTACATGACGATTTCCAGTCATCTCAATGCAAAGTCATGCTCTGATATCGTTCCTATAATTCGGAGCCTGTTGTACAACTTCCAGTGATAAAGTCATCAATATGAATATGGTATGCCTAAAGAAACAACAAACTCTTCAAGTATTCATTGCTGAAGACTTTACAGCTGATTACATTATTAGGATCTTCTCATTCACACACACACACACACACACACACACACACACACACACACACACACACACACACACACACACACACACACACACACACACACACACACACACACACACACACAC
>JAVQJX010072507.1:0-10645 GCA_036025115.1 Ambassis agassizii
TAAATGTGTTCTGACAGTAACTATAAGGCAGACAGGCAAAATGACACTTTCTGCCCATGTGTCCTTCATCTAATTTCAAAGAGTTTGAAATAGCTCAAGTCACCACTGTTGAGGAAAAACTTTCCAAATTTTTAACTTTTCAAGAATACCAAAAAATCTGTCTTGATTTAAGTGTGACCACGAGCATATTTTTCAGTTTATCCAGTGGGATTTCAAAGGCTTTCTCAAGACCAAATGTGGTAGAGGTTTCTCAAGCCTCACAAGAGCATGTAATTCTCCAATTGAAGTCAAAAAATGAAAATCACCAAAATTGGAGTCATGTTTTCATGGCCACTTCTTTTTCCTCCTTCCTCCAAACCAAACCTTTCTTGAAATGAATAGTTTTTCTCAATGCTTGTTGATGCCTACACAGGTGCTTTAAAGCTGCATCAGCTCACTGTTGATAGTTAAGAAAGCATTGCATCAGATGAAGTACAGTTTGTACTTTATGCCCTCCCCAACTGAGGGCTAAGGTCTGCGAATTTCACCAGCACCATCACACTGCATGGATAATAACACAGGAAAAATGTGTTAGCACTAATTCACAATTCTGTTCTTTCTATGCTTACAGTATATTTCGGGTCTTTGTCATTCACACTATTTTCATTCACATTCTACCAGCTTCATTTCCATCCTGTTTTGCAGAAGTTATTTGCATACAATGTACACAACCACAACTCTCCTTTAGATCACACTGAAGTATCACTCCACATTATAACTCTGTTGTGAATGGATGAGAACTGGTGTGCCAACAAACATTCTCCATGAACAATAGTACTATCACTGTCATTACCATAAAGCAATAACAGTAAACAAAAACAATATTCACTGACTATTACATTATTTAAAATATATATTTATTTATTCATAAAAAAAAAGGCTAAAAATAGCCTCAGGCCTGCATTTCTGAACAGCAAGCTGGGGTCTGGCTGAGGAATGCACTTGCATGTCCACCTGACTCCTGGACAAAAAGTTAAAGTGTAAAAGGAGCTGGTTGACAACAAAGCAGTCGCCTGTCACTCACATGTTCTTAATTTAAATCTTAGCATAATTTAAACTTGTGAGTTTCTGCTCCATGCTGTAAAGTTGTTTATCTCTGTGTGAAGTTGGACATTTGAACATCAAAACCCACTTTTGAGGCCAGCAGCTTGTTGGCATGTCAGCCTAGTTTTTCAGGTCCAGATGTTGCTGTTTGACATTAATCTGGCATTTCCACAAACCTTAAATTTTATGGGAATTGTATCTGGAATCATTAATGTTTAAAGAGAGTGTTTCTATGCTTTCCTGTTTTGAGTACACCCCCCAGGTCTGACAGCTGCTCATTTAAATACCATCCACAGATGACCTGCAGGGCAGAGTGCACTAAGAAAGTTAAGATTTGACAAAAGAATAACTTTCTGCCAACACGGTATGTTCACCTCAACCTGGGCATTTCAGTGTCTTTGTGAATCCAATGACAGGCGTTTAAATCTGATCTTTGAACCGCTGTTGTCAGAACGTACTCCATGACCCCTTCTCCCGCTAGGCACTCAGTCGGCGGCGGGACAAAGAGTATGTTGTTATATGAGGGGCTTTAGATATGTAATTACCCCAATCTACTCTGCAGGAAGCACCATAAACACACAACTACATACCTCCCTACACCTGAGAGGGAAAGAGAAATTCTTCAAATAAGCACATAAACAGTAGTGACAGCAAGCCCTGAGTAAACAACCTCCCCCCCCCCCCCTCCTTTAGCTGAAGCACCATAAAAAAGAAATTAAGAGACAAAAACTACGTTTTTTTTTTTACAGTTACATGCACATTATGTGCTTCATTAACTCTAAGCTTTGGTATGCAAGAAGGTCTATTCTCAGAGATTACAGTAATTATAATCATTCCCAACATAGTTTCCACTGAGGAAACTAGGTTACTTAATTGTGTGCCTGCCGGCTGCATGATCCTGATATTTGCCTTGAAATTTGCATATTGAGCATTGCATGAAAATGGGTGACCTTTTCCTCTTGACCCTCAGGGTGATCGTTTACATTCCAAATTGTGTGAGGAAAGGCTATGCAGGGTAAGAGAGAGAAAAAGGAGAGCGCAGGAATTAAATTTAAAGAGTGGGGGATGTGCTGTAAAACTACCATGGTAATAAATCACTGTCATCCTGAAAATCATATACACAATTCTTAAGAGCCGTGTTTGTGTTTTATTTCCATACCGAGATTTACACATGAGGGTTTCAGTGCACATTTGAACAGTCTGTATTGCCTTTAAAAGAAATAACTTGTGCAGTGTACTAAAGACGATAAATTAAAGCGTGGGAGAGAACTCACACAAACACACACACACACACAACACTTCATGTGAACGAGCAGCCTAAAAAAGCTGGATCAACCAGTTAGTATTCGCACAAAACAAATCACTTAAGTCTGGCACACACAAACAATAACCACCTTCACATGTGCACACACACATACATGGAGTGTTTTATTCAGAAAAAGCTGAAATTGTGGAAACATGCTCTCACGTGTGAAAAACACATCAACCTCTGGGGAGGATTTGCATTAAAGGTCAAGGTTTAAAGACGTGGTTTGACTTTTTGAAGATTCTTTGAGCTCTTTCTCTAATTATTTATTTCACACTGCTGCGTGTGTGGGCAGGGGCAATGTAAATCATGCTATATGTGCTATTTTCTTGGTTTAGAACGGCAGCTTAAGGAAGGAGAATGACTGGTTTGTATCAAAAACATTGAAGGCCCCAATTATCAAAGGGCAGTAACACAATGCCTGCATACAAGCAGATGCATAAATTCTTTTGTGCCTTTGCTATGACTCATCCAGCATGCCAGCAGCTCAGATTTAAATACAGTTTTTTTCATTAGCATTGAATACACAACACAGCTGAGGCCTTTGGGAACACATACAGAAATATCCAAATAATACATGAGGTGAGGTGCCATAGAGTCTACAAAACAGAGGAAAAGGAAAGATTTTTGGTGCAGTTTGTGTCCAGTTCCATACAGTAGCAGGCAGCTCCGTAACACACAGGGGGGTCTATTCCATATAAAACCTATCCTTTGAACATACACTTAATTTCATATTGCTCATGTAGTATGAAACAGAACCGGATGTAGTATGAAAGAACCGGAGCGTCTTGCGCTTCCACAAAATTGTTTTTCCAATTACATTTAGGTGCATTGTAACCTCTAGCTGAAGTCAGAGGCAGCATTTATATGTTTCAATTTATGAATTGCATTGGAATTGACAGGAGGTGATGAGATGGAATTGATGGTAAGCACACAAATATCAGCAAACATTATATTGATAAATATTACTATTACCCACCAAATACATTGAAAACATAATTCACAAAGAGGACTGGGTGGATAAATTGTATGAACGTATTGTCAATATGAAAATATAACACAACCGTACTTTGGTGTGCATTTGTCATCATAGTTGACGAAATGAAGCTGAATATCAGCTGTGACAAATTTCCCTGTGGGTAGCTCTCCACACTTTTGTGACAAATCATGTTATAAAGAAACATGTAAGCTACAGAAATGAAATGAAAAGATGAAAGATGTACTCATGCATAAAATAAAATATGGTAGGAATATTTTATTGGATTCCCTCCCATAGCAGCATGAGACATCCCTTGAATTAGAACATAAAATATGAAGGTATATACATCAGTGATTCCTCTATAGATTAATTGATCATTTGCCATAATTGAGAAAATACCTTGAGTGTGACGGGACTAATTTGTTTCTATTATGCATGATTAATATTTTCATTGTCTTTCTTCATCCTGAAGGATGAATTGCTGCATCTTCATTCCACTCTCAGTCTTTAAAACACTATCCTCTGACCTCTGAGATCAGTCATGTTGCAAAGCAAGAGTGTGACTGATCCTCCTGTAGCCTCCTCCAGCACCCCTGAAGACGAGCTGACAGGACCAGCCTCATCCTTCACGTCTCGAGCTTGACTTACCCATAGTGCCCTCCTGCATTAGCATTCCTCTGCATTCCTTGACTGGACTTGACATGGAGTCATGGATCCTGCGCACAAGTTCAACCATGTCCAAGGTGCTTATTTTCGCCCACAAGATAATTTTCCTTCATAACAAAAATACACACAGGCTGCATTCCTAAATATGGAGGTTAGAATATCACACCCACCCAATACAACAAGAGCTCTCAATGTCTTCATCTTTGAAGATAAATTTGCACGTTTACAGCAATGCCTAATGCCTTTTTTTGTGTGAAAGAAATGCGACAAATAAATGCTTATAGTTTATACAATTCTGGGAGGGGTGTTTTAGCATATAATAAAGTATAAAGTGGTGACTTATGATTCATGTGGGAATGTGGCAAGATGTTTACGATTCAGCAAAGTTCTCACTCTGCAGTGGTGAAGTTTATATCCAGCATTCTTATATCCAGCATTCTTGCAGAAAGTAGAGACGATGGGAAACATAAACAAAGGAGAGGTGCAAATGTGTGACAGCTAAACAGACCATTCCCCTGGGAGAAAGAAAAAAAAAACCCCTGAGCAGACAGACAGAGGTGAGGCGAAACGCACAGAGGCTGCGATGTGAGCTCGCCTGGGATACATGAGTGCTGACATTCAGGAGAGAGCGGACACCGCACAAGGCTCCACTGTTAAAGGGCAGGATGAGGGGAAGGAGCAGCTGTCTGCCCAGGCAGGCAGCGATCCTCCTGCACCCCCACCTCCCCCAGCTGTCAGAGCCCGGAGGAACGGTCAATTCAAACACAGCACACTGGGTTAGTGTTCAAGGAGTGATGGGACATCAGCACCATGTATAGAGAAAGGTGTGTGTTCTCGAAACATACATAGTGAAGCAACGCATGTGCAGAAAACAGTCATTAGTACTATGTTAGTATTAGTTATTATGGTAGAGATACTCACAGTAAAACTGAGTATATAACTAATAAGCTTTGATAGACTGGGTGAAAGTCCTGAACCAACAGCTGAATCATCTTGACAAATGAAATCCTTGTTTTTTTCATCTCAGAAACTCTTTGAGCTTTTTTTTTTTTTGATCCATGACAGTTGTCAGGGCTCACACCCAGACACTTGTTAGTCTTGACAGGAGGCATTGTGGTGATATGAATGGGGATAGAGAGTAGAGGGCATGTTTGTCTGCAGAAGAATCACTGCTCAGCCTTGTCAAAATTGAAGCTTGAGGTGTAGGGCAGATATCCAGCAGGAGATGCCGACCCAGAAAAGTATAATACGCCACATCAAGATGTGTTTTAAAGGAGGAAAGAAAAAAGAAGGGTACAGTGTGGTGTCATCAGCATAGCAGTTATTAGTGAAGACATGAAATGTGATAGTGGAGCTAACAAGTGCAGAAGAAATATCAAAAGGAACCCAGTGGAATGTATGTCAAAGTGAATGCATGCATAATGCCTGATGAGACAGTTGAGACAAAACTAAAGGGATGTGGGGACTGAAAGTGCCAGATTTGATAAGCTAGAATTCTACTTTTCAGATACTATTTTACTTATTTACAGATGGCAGTAAAAAAAAATCAAATGTTAAAACAGCAGGCCAAAAGTGTGCAAAATTTAAAATGTTAATGTTCTTATATAGTCCTTTTTTTTTACACATGAAATTAATTTAAGTCCTCGCACAGTTAATTTTTCTTCTGATTTTCAACATCAATGGATCTTAAATCTTCTATATATCACACAAACTGTGTTGGCATGAATTCAGTCAGGAGAATAACAGTGTCAATTTGTGGCTGCCTCATAAACCTGCAAATGTAACTGTAACTTTTTCACAGTTGTGAATGAACCAATCACAGAGAAGCATATTGCCAACTGTTAACAACAATGGCCTTGTACATGCACACCTGCTGCTCTACTTTATTTACAGCCACTGACTATAAAGATGATATCAGCTCTTCTTATAATATATCAGTCCAGTCAGATGACACACATACCTGGCTGCCTAAATTGAGCCATTCACTGTGTCTCTGCATGAAAAATAGACAAGGAAATATGCAGACAAAGCTGTTTCAGCTCAGGACTACACATATGGTTATTTCAGGAGAACCAACCCATCTCAACTGACACACAAGAAGAAGCCATAAAGCTCACAAAACTACCACACAGCACAAAAACACTACATATTGTAGCACCTCCTTAATGTCTGGTGCACATTCGGTACAGCTACTTTCTGGCAATCCCTTCTTTGTTAATTACTGCCTGTCAGATGATGGACCACAGTATGTATTTACTGCATTTGTCTTGATCTATTCCAATTAAAGTGACAGGTTAATTTCATCTTTATCTACTGGCTTTGAAAAAAGGGTGAGGCAATCCCTTCATGTGTGCTATACCAATAATATCAATTATATTATCAATGCAGCTGCAGTTTTTTTACATGAAGATTAATAACTGTGTAATGATTTTTTTTCATTATTGTTATTAGCTGTCCTCATTATAGATACTTCTCGAATGTACAGCCCTGGGGAATTATGGAGGTAATAATGTGATATTTATTGTAAAAAATAAATGACATTGTAGAATCTTTGCAGAGCAACCATTGATTTGTTTTGGGGTTTGAGCTTGTTTATTTGCATTTGACTAGGGCGATCTGTCAAAAATGAGATGTAATGGAGTTTCTGAGGGTCAAGGATGAGAAGCATCTTAATTCAATTGAGTTTTTTTTTCCCCTTTCTTCCAGCTAACAGTTTTTTCCAAGGTGGAAGACAGTGTGAGTGTGGAGGAAAAAAGCAAGGTCAGGCAACAGTGGAAGGAAGAGATCATCTGGAAGGGGGGGTAGAAAGATAAATGAGTGTGGTTTGGGAAGAAAGACTGGAAATATCCATAACGTTTTAAATACCAGGCAAGCCGTACGGAACAGTGATGTGTAGAGTATAACATCTGTGCCACAAAAGTTCAAAGAATAACTTAGGGAAGCAGACTTCCCCGGACAGCTGGAAAAAATGGCAAATACAATAAAAAGGGAGATGCTAAGACACAAAAGTCAGGTCTGTTTTCCACTAGGAAGTACAAGGCTGCGAATGTTTGTATTAGCAGAAGCGTTAAGATTACAAATGACAAAGCATCTCAAAGCATCTGAAGATCGACCAATAGACCAATCAGCATCCTGTGAGGAAACGCAATGGTCTGTAGCATTGAGTGATCTGATAAGACTATAATGGATGATGACAGCGAATGATAGTTAGTATAACAAATGAGGGAAGGTGTCAGTGACAGGAGTCAATCAAAATGTGCACATGCATTCACAGCCAGGAACTTTCCAACCAAAGGGGAGTCCACAGCGTATAGCACCTACAGCATATCACAAGCTTCCTTTTTGGGTCTCACTCTTTCTTTGAAGCACCTTGAAAAATATTCCTACAAAGCCCAATGCTTGAACAAACATGCTGTAGAGATCAAAGACATTATTGAGTTTGATTTCAGTTTTGTTTGTTTGCAGTTTTTTATGTTGAGATGAATTGATGAATTCAACTCAAATGTTTTTCAGTGTCATTCCATTAAAGGATTGTATTTTCTAACGCCTGTTTTGTTTTTTTTCATGTATTTGTATGCGTGAGTCATGGAGTGCTATTGGAATTATCCTGTGAAGTCATCTCTGTTTCAGGCCAGCTGCCGGACATTTTCAAGCAAGATTTTGTTATTGTGGTGCTTCACAAAACCACAAAACCAAAAAGGTTTCAAAGCTTTCAACTGTCTGAGCTCTTCATGATTTCCCCACAGTCAGTGTTTTGGAGGGAATGAAAGTTAACCAAACAGCTGAGAGTTTGGTTTTTCAGTTCTTCGGAGTACACACTTGACACCACATCCTCATTTCCAATGCACAGTGATGTGGTAAATAATGGACGAGTGGAAGAGTCGAGATTGAATGCCCAAGGCTGAATTCCAACATCAGGGGGTCTCGGGCTTACAGGAGGCTTAAATCAGAGCACATTGAACACTCCGGCTCCAGTGTACTGCTGAGTCTGCTTTGTGGTTGTGATAAAACGCTGCCAGGCTGCCCGACAGCATCTATAAAGGTGCAGAAAAAGAACTGACAACACAAGTGATGTGAACAGGCAAAGTTTCTCTAACTTCAGTGAATTACTCATCACTTGCCCTAAACCTGTACCACATAAATACTACAGACTCAGTAACAACTTCGTCATCCTGGAGCTATACAGGTACTCCCACAGAAAAATAACTTCCATAAATGGAATTGTAATATACAGTGTAATGGTACAGTATGCCATGTATGATTAACCAATTTAATAGCACATTTCTCCAGTGCATAACTGTACACCGTGCTATGGATGATAGGGTTAAAAAAATTCAATCAGCCACCAGCATTCCATCAATTGGCACATTCTTCTGTTTGTCCACATTCATTCACTCACAGCATGTGTGTGCACTGAGTAAAGTGAATAGTTCACTGTTTCAAAAGACTCTGATCAGGTGAAGGACACCTCTCCATGAAATGATCCAAATGATCAAAAGGTGGAGATGCACAAATGATAAAGGTCGTCAGCATCACCATTTTAGTGTAATTATTCAAGTGCATTTATGAATAGAGAATGCTTTTATAGAGATGGTAATTAACATGCAAACATGCTATTGTACATTTCTTAGTAAGAAGCTAGAAGCACAAAAAAGTTTCATCGTTTCCTTTTCAAGCACTGCAAAAAGTCATGCTGCTACATTTATTTTTAAACGATGTTTCACAAACTGTAAGCAGCAGGGTGGTCTGTCCTTTGTTGTGCCTTGTAAAAGTGAATCATTCTGGCATTACCAAGATAAGATAATTTTCTATCTATTCTGCTCTCGGTGGCTGCAGTGGCCATGCTTTGTGGGTTTATATCTCAGGTATGTCCAGGGAAACAATGACTGCTGCTGCTGGTGTGTGAGTGAAAGAGGAGCCTATTCAAAATGTAAAGTATTTATAAATATGATAACTTGCACATTAGTACAACAAAATAGTAGTAAAAAAAAACAAGCTATGCTATGGAGTGTCCATGCATGTCTGTCCCTGATATGGTTGTGCTGACATGTACACAGGTATTTGGTGCGTACTTACATTCCTGTTACCTGAAGGACAAACACTTTGCGTTATGACCAAAGAATTCAACACATGTATTCCAAATACAAGACAAGGCAAGCTTCATCAAGCTTATCGGTAAGGCTTGGGGAAATCCCCACCACCACCACCACAACAACAACAACAACATAGTTCCTGGCTTGGCATCATTATGAATAAAGTCTGCAGGGTTGGTGACAAGAGAACCTGCCAGTAAATAAACCACCAAATATTTGCCTGATAGCACATGAAAGAGAAAGGCCCCTTACACTGGCACTATGTGTGTGTGTGTGTGCATGTGTGTGGGCAGACGTCTTCATACATCTCTGTGCTGCATTTGCTTCCTTATCTCCAATCGCCACATGAGAGGATTCCCGGTGAGCAGCCTTCCCTTTGAAATCCTCCCAGCGTGTTTGTTTATGTCAGGCACTCGCGTGTTTCAGGGATTACATCTTTTCTTTCCCTTTCCTGAATTCCCCCTCTCGCTCACCTCAAAGGAATTCACCAACTCCTTCCTTCCTTGACACTTACATTTACTGCTTGGGATTCACATCTGTGCCCTATGGTGAGGATTATGAAAGGCTATCAGGACAATTTAAAGCATAACAATAAATATGGTTTGACATGACAGCAGCTCAAAGCCTGATAAAACACAGTAGTTAATTCATTATAATAGAATGAAACCTGAGGAGTGAGATCTAGTAAGACAACATGTCCACACTTATTTTACAGAATAAAAGCCCTTATCTTCCTTTGCCAGGACAAAAAATGTCTAATATTTGTTGCTCTGCTGTGTTTTCTTCCATCATCCTTTGGACTTAATGGTCAAGCTAATTAGGCCTTTAGAGAATACTTCTGTCAGACCAGTCAGACTTGTCACAAGAGAGGAACCCTGCAAGAGCCTCAATTGATGTCCACTCGACAATCCCTGTGAGAGCTGTTGATTTTAGACTAAATGAGCCTGTGTAGCTATTCCCAAGTATACATACAGAATGCCCCAGTCTTTGCTGCTTCATTTCATATTTATTACTGGTATTTCATGGTTGAGCAACCCTGTGTACTAGAATACATTTTACATCCATACAAATAGTGTTTGTGGTCATCAAATATGTTTTGTTCACTGTAACTTAGTTATTCCTGCATGTCACCATGTAATTGACCATTGATTGACCATTGAGAGACTACTATATGTTTTTCATTGACAATATAATCTACAATAGTAGATCCAAAAACCAATCGCACATCTAATTAGTCACAGCTACAGGTCTCAGTGTCACCTCACACTATGCCACTAGCTAGCTAGGTGAGTTTGAACAAACTGAATGAACCCCAAATCATGCTACCAAAAGCAATGGCACCAATGCAGAGGCATAAAAACTATGTATAAAAAGACAAAATTACAGCCTGGTGTAATTGTGTCTCCTTGGTTAAAATCTTTTATTAGTACAAAAAAAAACAAAAAAAAACAATCAGCAATAATACAGTTTCAATTCCTGTCATAACAATGAATAATGAGAATGAGGTTTACATAATGG
>JAVQJX010072535.1:0-11076 GCA_036025115.1 Ambassis agassizii
TTTATCAATGTGAGATAAAATAATTTTCATTTATTTATATTTATTATATAAAGCATTGTATTTTTTTAAGTCTTAAAGGTCAGCTCTTGTGTTTAAAAGGGGTGTTTTGTTCGCACTGAGCTTGTTGCAACAAAAAACAGCTGATCAAAAAGTTACTCCTTACTCGTGTTTGGCCCAAAGCTTTCCTTTAACGTTACAAAATGCTTGCGCAGACATGGACTCCACCAGACATAACACAGCTCAGCACCATTCTGTTAGTACTCCTACATACACTGTAGTTCTTTCAGAATGTCTTACGCTCATTCAGGTGGTCCCTTTGAGTCTTGTGTTGCACTATTAAGTAATAAATAATGAGTTCTGAGTCAGGCATCAAGCAGCAAGAGTAGAGTGGTACACAGTGTTAATACTTAAATTGTAATGATGTTGGCAAAATTTAACTGACAAGTTCCCTTCCCTTCAATGCCTCTTACACAAAAAGACTGCAGTCGGGCACAGACCAGGCGGCTTTGTAGTTAACCATGTTCTTTTCACACTCTGTCTGAACTGCTCTTCAGCACCTACGCACAGCAACACTCGGACCCTTTTTCTCTACGAAATCCAGTAACATGTGGGCAACCTTTGAGTTCTTCAGCAGAAACTACAACACAATATAGCACTCAGCAGGGGAGGGGGTGTTCACAGATCCACATGTCCAGCAGCAGTCCAGTTTAAAATAAAGAATTCCGTTTACAGAGTTGTCATAGTGTATTGAGGTAAGCTTCACCTTGGACTGCAGCGCTTTCCTACCAGACAGAAGACATTTGAGGGCCTCAGGGTCAGCACACTAAGACCACCCGCTCCGCCTGCCATTCTGCAGAAAACCTTCTGGCCCAGAGGGTTAAAGTTTACCAAAACATGTCTCTGAATCCCTCTTAGAGTCAGTGTTGTTTGTCAGGACACACTATGAGAATAAAAACATAATTTTGACAAGAGTCTACAGATGAGGACAAACAATACTGCCGAGTACAAGTTGTTGTATTTCGACCCTTATCAATAATCGTAATTTCAGAAAAAAAAATTGTAGCTTTCCAGGTAGAAAACTAAATGTATTTTTCCTGAGCAGTAGAATTGATGTGTTTGCTAAATCAAAACAGGGCTTTAATTAATTTACCCCAAACAACTATTTGTTTTTTTACTAAAGTGGCTGTGAGAGTGGACAGACGTTGCAGGAACAGAGTAAATGAGATGCAGCTATATTGATTCCCTTCGGGGTCATCACAACAAAGAGTGGGAGGAAACAACAACAATAACAAATAAGCAAAATGTCTTCATTAAAACGATACTGGATACTGAGCATGTCGGCAATACATGAAATTCTCGTCTACGTATAAATCATCATTTTGATGAGTGGGGAACAAACCAAACCTCCTTAATGATCCTTCACACACAGTCTCTGCTCTAAAGCCTTTCTCGATATGCACTTCCACTCCAACTCTTCAGAATAAATCTGTGAATGTATTTATCTTGTCGCTCTCTTGTGGCCTCAGAATGATGGACAGAATTCTGATTCCAGTTTTGCAGGATTAGCCCATTTCAGCTGTTTCTTAATGAGTTTTAAGAATCTCAGTAGTCATGGTGGAGGTGATAGTAGTTCCCCAGAGACTCCACCCAGACTAAGAATGTGAAGTTCATAGATTCCAGTAAAAAGGTCACCTGGAAGTTACAGTATTAATTACAACTAAAAGTCACTGGTCTCATGAGAGTCACCCTGTTTCTATATACACAATGCTGCCTATAATAAGACAAGTACATTATTGCAATTAACCCCACTGTAATCTTTTAAAGGAATAATAATGAACCAACTGTCTGTCAAATGTAATGAAGTTCTTTCTGTGGCTCATTAGAACAAGAATAGAACCTCGGTCTTGTGACCTTTGACCTCTCCGTGCGTACTCTGTTTCAGCATTCATAACGTGTGTTTACCAAAATAACGATCTCTACCAAGTGGAATATAAAACTCCCTGTTATCAGTGTCTAAGTTAAGGTGCCAGTTGGCGCAGGACTGCAGATACTACAGTTACTACTATTATCCTACCAAAATTATCTTTTATGTGGTTAACCATAAAGGCTGCCTAGGTGCTGGTTGATATGTCCTCTTGAACAGGAAACGGAACAGGAAATTAGCCTCCTCGAGCGTCTGACTCAGCTGAAGAACTCTTCTGCTATCTATCATCTCTTATTTCTGCTTCAAAAACACTTGGTACTGTCCTACCTTCCATTTCATATACATCCCCTCAAAACCTTTTGAAAAACCTGCTTTTTTATTGGTTTCTAAGGAACTGCTAACTTTGTCTGGTGCTGAGCAAGAAAGTGCCTTTTTAACACTATACAACAATAATAAGTGATCTGTGTAAGGCTTACTTTTATTAGCTAACCATACTCAATAAATCCGTCTCGCCCTCTCTGCGGTGTCTGCAGACATTTACTAAGTTTCTTCCACAGCATGAGGTCAGCTCTGAAACAGCACTACAGTTTTGTGCAGTAGGAATGGTGATGGCTACGGTGTCACTCAGCCTACCCTTTTATTTGCAGCACCTCCATTAATAAGGAGCACTCTCCACCACCATTCACAGAGCCACTCTCTTCTGAAGTGTTGCTAGAGAGCAACTCTTTTACAAAGGACCATTATGTCCCAGAAATAAATACTTATAGTAATAAAAAAGCATATTTTCTGAAAAGTGGATTTGTGATTCGTTTTGTTTATTTCAGAAACCAATTACCGGCTCCATCGACAGTATTTCCGCTATTTGAGAAACCCCTATCATAGCACAAACAACAAGAAAAAGTTCTCTTACCGTTGACTCTGAGAGTGTGAGTCTGAAAAAGTTTGTCGTATCCATCAGCATGGCAGGTGTAGTTGCCCATGTGTGTTGTGGTCACCTTGGTGATGTACAGTGAGCCGTCATCCCCAAAATCCTACCAGACATAAAGGGAAAAAAAGAGCTTTAATTACTTAGTGCACAGAATGTAGAGCTGGAAATGAGCAGACTCGATGAAAATGCAGCAAGCCAGCGATGTGCAGATGAGAATCTTTTATAGGAGGGGAAATGAAAACAATCACAGACATTCAAGAAGGCACATTGTGGAGCCAGTGCTCATCAATCTAAGTCAACAGTTGAAGCCATTTAATGCCACAAAGAAAAACATTGAGGAAAATAACTGTCAGAGTTAGAAGAATTGTTTCCTGGTATGTGTCATTTTTTTTTTAATCAGAGGAAAGTCAGTGATCTGATAGAAAGGCACTGAGGCTATGATTGATTAGTGAAGAAATTTCACTGTGTTTCAAAATAACTCCTGCTGCTCATTTAACATGCCATCATATCCGGAAAAAGGCAAAAATGCAACCCTCTGGTCAGCATGCAAGTCCTACAAATACACAAAACAATCCCCATGTGGCCCATTTAAAGGAAAACAAAAAATATCTGTGATTGTATAGAGCAACTAAAACATGATTAATTCATGCTGTGTCCTGATAATTAAGCCAGTGAAGACAAAAAAAGGACAGAATGTAGCAGCAAACAGAAGAATAAATTGTTCAAGCTCTAGCAAAGAAAGAAGCCCGCAAAGCTAATGAGCCCATTGATGATGTGCTGATGTGATGAATCTGAGTGAAGAGTGAATGTCTGCCACCTTGTTAAAACCACACTGCTATAAAAAGTCATCTACACAGGACACCGTAATGAGTTGTTGTATTATATAGATCCTTAGTGATATTATAGGCTTATAAAGTAAGTGATTTAAATAAAGAGAGGTGCTGATCTTTCTTTATGTTTTGAACCATATTAAAATTAATTCCCTTTTTCTGCTACATGAAGATTTAACAAGACATGTATTAAACCTGAAAAGACCTGAAAATAATAACCATACAGTAAATGAGGTTTTCACAATGTTTTAATAACATTGTACAACATGTAGTAAGCAGCATGGAGGCCAGAATTTACAGCCCTGTGTGATGCAGGACTGTTGATCTTTAATGTGTGTGCACCTCTGCAATGGTGGTCCCCTTCCAAATCATGTTTATAATATTTGGTGGCAAAACTTAATTTATAGTTGGAGGTGGAAGAGTGGTAGAGGTCGTATGTCCATGCTGGTGTTGTATTCATCCTGCTGGAAATGTTGATGATGTGCTGTGTTATGAGATATATTAGATTGCTTAGGCATTCTTCTATCATCTGTTTTATGCATGAGCTAAATAAGGTGAATGTATAAGTCAGTGAATCTTCAGGGGTTATTTAGTAACCTGCCCGTGCTCATGATAATAGAAACTTTGCAGTGCAGAGCAGTTTTTGCAGAAATACTCTGGCACTGAGCCTTCATTAGACGGTTCATCAGTACTACCTAACTTGATGAGGGTCAACAGCCAAAACGTGTTCAGTCTTGATTGCTGCCATGCATTAAAAAATCATTCAGATACCTCTTCTGAATGTTTGAGGGTCTGTCTCGACACTTCTTGTTTCTAATAACTGATCATAACTGTAAGAAAAAGCCTTAGCCCTAATTGCAAGTCAGATGAGTTCACTATAAGAGAAGTGACTTTACTCATTAAATAGCTTTTAACATTTTGATCACATCTTTGTGATTTTCCATCTTGGCATTTAGCTTACCCTTAAGTGTCTGCACACAAGCAAGAAAAGTCAGCCGTGATGTTTAACGGCATACAGTGTGTTTATCGGTTCGTCCCGGTGTGCTCCGATCTAACTCACGAGCTCGGTAACGGCTCGGACTGAGTGAAGCATCAGAGCATCACAATATGAGGGGAAATCGATGGTGCGTTTTGGCCCCTTGGGCTGAGAGCATATTGTGTCACCTTCTTAAATGAAAAATGAATGGGGGGAGAAATGAAACTCAGAGGGGTGGAACGAGCCACAGCGGAGGCTGTCGACATGATTCCTCCACCTCACCTCACCACCCTCACCTCAGCTATCAGCAGCACCCAGCACCCAGCTCTCTGCAGACATGGCAGGCAAGGGTAGGAGTACTCACAGAGAAGGGAGACAAGGGCAGGTAGAGGTGGATTTACAAATAGGCCATGGCCCTCAAGAAACTATAATTAATAAAGCTGTCACTACCGGGTCACTTCTGAAAGGACACCGAAGAGCCACCTCATTGGACGGCTAACCTCTGGTGGTGACAAGGCATGTTAGGAAATGGCCTTTGAAGAAGTTTCCTTCCTGCTTTTCATAAAACTTTGACAGAAGAACAGCATGTATGTGAGGAAGAAATTCCTATTAAGTATATGCAACTAAAAGTAAGCAGACGAGCACAGTATTCAAATATGTTTCAGGAGTTTATGTTTATGACTGTTTTGCTAAATGTAGTTCTGCCTCCATCCTCTGTGAGAGGTATTTAATTGGTTGTGTTTAAGGCACTGAACATTTTACAAAAAAAATCTGTGGATTGTTTTGTGCCATTTTTTGTTCCATGTTAAAATGTCAGTAATGGATACATGTTCACTCCCCGTTTCCCCAGTCCCCTGACAATGGGAGATTTTTTTTTTTTCATTTTTTCGAGCGGATACTTTTTTTAAGCATCAATATGTTTAAAAAAACGGTTATGTATGTTTTCAGTTTGAGAGCATATGACAGCATGCATCTGTTGCAGGCACTTTGCAAGCATTGAGGCTTTTTTGTGAATGGGATGGAAAAGTGTGATGTCAGTTTGTTGAAACCGAGTAAAAACACCCTACCTGTGATGGGATCTGTTAGGGGGGGAAAAGAAGAGAAGTCAAACATTTAGAGGTTTAGTTCATTCACAGCTTTGAGGTATATGAAATGGATTTGAAAGAGCAGCCATGTTAACTAATCACTCCTTCTGCAAAACATTTGTCTTCATAATGTAAAAAAAAAGCATATTTACATACTGCGTGAACCATCAGTTAGAAGTCATCCAAACATTACAATTAATCATCACCTGAAGATGCAAAAGTAGGTAAGGTGGAGTAAAAGGAGTAAGGTGGATTTATACACAGCTGACTTTCACTCAGGAGTCCAACTACCCTGACACCCTGAGCAGTTTTGTTTTCATGTTAGGCTTTTCTAGTGAGGATGGGTTGAGTAATCACTACATAATGCCTGGATTAGGTATCTTTACTGCTTACAAGTAAGCTGGTGGATAAATAGGCAGTCTGATGGAGGGCACAAACTTATTACAGGGCTGTGTTAAAAACTGTTGTAACATTCTGTGGTCTGCTCTTTCTGAAATTCAGCACTTTATGTATAATAGCTAATTGCCACGGATACACTTCTGAAGGACACATCCAAGTCCAGTAAATTTCATGTGAAATCAATACTAAAATTATTGATTCTTTAGTTAGAAATGTTACAATGTGATAACGTAGTTGGCAGGATAACGTGATGCAAGCATGTCATTAAAGGATATTCAGCCTTTC
The DNA here is from genome assembly GCA_036025115.1 of Ambassis agassizii. NCBI lineage: Eukaryota > Metazoa > Chordata > Actinopteri > Ambassidae > Ambassis > Ambassis agassizii. The sequence goes on from JAVQJX010072535.1 coordinate 6,428, forward strand.
AGGGTGCATCGTTCTGTCAGGGTTAAATTCATTATAATGACTGGTCTTGTGGCACATTACCAGCCATAAATAATGTCCACTGTCACTGCCTGGCCCACTGCAGCTTCAGTCACTGTATTAGCCTAATTTCTGGTATTGCTATGCCCCACTATGCAGAAGATGTATCCAAACATGTACAGCAGTGAATAAAAAAAATTAATCTGACTACACCAAGAGCAGCACAGTAATGTATCAGTCTAAGGTCCTGAAGATTATCAGAGAAGTTATCATATCTTAAAAAGTTGTTACAGTTCAGCGTGTGTGTGGTCTACGCTTCAAGACAACATGAGGAAAAAAATCTTGATAAAAGCTGAAAATCTAATAAAACTGAGCTCTATTTTCAGTTAGATTTTCTTATCTGCAAGAAGCTTGGTTTAATCATCTACCTAACACAACACAGAATGAATTCTAACAGCAGTTCACACTGATCAAAGTTTGAATGTAGATATTATATATAAAATCACATGCACTTAATGTTTCATACTGTATGACTCCACTACAGAGAAATAATGAGAAAACCACCAGCATACCACCCCTGAACCTTATGGTAGATAAAAACACCAATTCTAAAGGAATAAGAATGGAGTACAAAGATTCAGCTGCGATTGGGCCTCTTTCCTGTTTTATCTCTTCCAGCTGAGGCTGCAATGTCTGTCTTCAATTCTATTTTTGACTCAAATATATTTTATTGTAAAATTTATTCATCCCAACTTTGATGATTTGGAGTTTAACTCTAAAAACTTGCTGATGAACAGGAACTTTTTTCCTCCTAATACACTTTCTGTGTGTGTATACACACAAACAGAGCACACGACTGTGTTTTTTTTTTTTTCTTGGCCACTTGGGGAGGATTGAAATACTGACAGCCTTGGATGATGATGCAATAGCCAGAAACTGTCAACTTCATGGAATTACAGTAAGCTGCTTTGTCAAAATTTAGAGAGGCTCTATTGAACTCCAGGATTGAAGCGGCCCCATTGGGATTAATGCGCAATTCACTAAGTCTGAATGTCGACAAAAATTTCTAAAAAAAGAAAAAAGACACGTTCTAAAATGGGGAGGCCTGCGAGATTACGCTCTGTAAACCTCCCATGTGTACTCACAGGAATATGAGTCTAATTAAGGCTGGCAGAGGATGCGTACAAATATTAACAACCAGCAATTATTCAGAAATTGTCTGCAAGGCAATTTAGAATGGGTTGGTAGATGCCAGGTGCAGACGGGATCTGTTCTTGTGTCTGGAAAGAACAACAATGATTGACTGGAACTCTGAGAGCCAAAAATAAATCTGGATTAAGCTGCGTGTGTTCCACTGGTAGTTCCCGGCTGGTGCAGCATGTCCTCTGTAGGATGGCACTGATTCACTCATGGTGTTGTTCAGTGTTGATGCTCTGGAGGTAATCTGTGCACCAGCAGAGGTTATAAAAAATGTAATCTGAGGGTCAAAAAACATCAAGTCTTTTTATAAGACAACATTAAACAGAAATAAAATGAAGACCCCTGGTTATCGGGTTAATCACATTTCTTTGTCGTTGATTGTTTACTGAAATCTTTTGGATCTGTTTTCTCTCTGAGGTATAACTTGAGCTATGAGTTCTGTGCACTGACATCAAATTTTGATTGTCTCCCTAGGAGTATGGTGGTTTTAAACCACAAGACGCCAAGCTTTGATTGATTTCCAACACAGTAGGATCTTCTCCCCAGTGTCTCGATAAGAGAAAAAATAAAGACTGTAGGATATCAAAAAGTGAGAACAGACATTTTTATATAGCTCTGCTGCAAAGTCACAGAAATGCTCTACACACTTTAAGAGCAATTGTAAAACTATATGTTCCAATTATTGATGAACTTTTGCTATGATGGCCTTGGTCTGACGATAGGCGCTTTCATCCCTGAGATGAAAAAAAAATACACCTGAACAAGCTCAGACATTAAGTCACAGGGGAAACAGACGATTGTGAGCGAAGTGTAGACAAAGACCACCCCTGATCAGGACTCTGAACTCTGCTTGTGTCTTCGGGCGATATCAGGAGATGAAAGGGAAAATACTTGTGTTGAATTTCAAAAACAAATATAATAAATAAAGTCAAACAGTTAGTGAAAAAATATGAGATAGATGCATCAAAGCCCGCGTTGACCTTAGAGGACCTTCCATCTTTTTTTTCTCTACACATAAATCCTCTAAAAGATATTCAAAGCAAGAAATAATCTGGCTTGACATTTCTCTTTTGTCATCCACACTTGCATACATCTTTTCTTGCTACAAATTGCTTAAAAGCAGGAATAATGTATTGTAGAAAAGGCTGAATAGGACAGATAAGCGAGTGTAGAAAGGGTTGACGCTGCTCTTTAAAGGAATCACACATCACCAACAACCAGAACCAACGCACTAGTTTAGAGCCAGTTGATGGTGCCAAGGATGACTGGCGACAGCTGGGTGCCTCTTACTCATTTTAAGGGTCATCAACATTTAATGTTACATTAGTGGCTTCGCTGGGTTTCCCTTTATCTTCTGTGACAGTGTTGACTTAATTATGCACAGTGGTATCACACTGATCTTGGTCAGCTCTGACACGTGGAGAGGAAAAGGCTAAGACGAAGGAGGTCTGTAGCTCTTTCTGTACTCCGCCACAAAAGTATCCTTGCTCCTTTTGATGTGGATGAAAGTGACACGGGGGGCTTGACTTGGGCCGTGCATACAGATTAAAACACACAGATGTCTTTCACCAAGTTGTAAAAGTAGGTCCCTTCCTCTAGGGTCCAACCCCTAGGTATCCCTCTGATCTTCTTTCTCTGTCTGAAATCCCTGTCTCTCCCAGCGGCCTCTAAACACAGACACCAAGAACACAAACTGACATCCTGGATTACCGTCAGGCCTACAATGTAAACCCAGAGCCAACAGTCAAATGAAATGTGCTGACAATCTGAACCACTGCCAAAAAAAAAATAAAGTTGAATTATGATGAGAAAGAAATGCAGCATGGAATAATCTCAAATTTACCATCGTGCAAAAGCAGGTGACGGCTTTGAAAATGCAAAAGCTGCAAATTGGTGACACGTAGTAAGACCTGATCAGTGCATATGTTATAGCCACTCAATCATAGTTATACATCTATCAATAAATCAGAACCCTTACATTGATGTCCTCCAGGTTCAGCGTGTTCAGATACTGATGGTTTCTCTTCCACAGTATTGGAGGCCTCCTCTCTCCTGTGATGGCACATGTCAACACAGCGCTCTGACCAACTGTTACTGTCGTCACGCTCACTTTCTGGTCATCTGGAAGGTTGAGCAGGTACACATCTGTCAATGAGAGGAGGGAAAAGGAAACATGTTAAATAAATGATTGGTTTTCTTGCATTGTTTTCAGTAGAGAGGCAGCTCTGTTATTGTAATTTCCAAAGCAAATGAAAGGAAGTGAAGTCCTTTAAATACTTTACATAATTTGTGATGATAATAAAATGGTATTTGGGTCTCTGAGGACACTGTGTCCACCACCATGTACCTCTTCTTTTTAGCTAGAGAAGCAATCCTGACACTGTGGGGAGGTTTCAGTGCTGCTCTTCTGTTGACTGCTGAATATCATCTGAAGTATATTCTTGGAATATTTTTAATGTGTTTAATGTTCTGAAAGTTTAAAAAAATGTTAGGTGCTGTTGTAAAAGGAGTGCAGATTTTCTGATGAATTTTTTTCTGATGGAGAAAATGCTGGCAGAGAGCTTCCCGCTTGGAAACCAATCACCTCGCTTATTTGTTTCTCCAATACCCCAAAGTTTTTTAAACCAGTTTCTGCAGAATGTTCTCTAAAGTAAATTTCTACACAAACCAGCCCAGGCTTGGTTGTTGGTGAGAGGTCAGGGTGATGCCTCTTGTGTGCCCACTGTTGAAGAGACAATGAGCACAATGTACGCTCATCCGTTCTTTGCTAGAATTATGTAATGCAGACTGTGAGAGAATGCTTTTTAATCTTTCTCTTGGGTAATGAGCAATGGAGCAAAAGGAAACAGAGACTCAATTGGTTCTGCTCCTAAGGGCATGAAATACAAAACCTAATGAAAGAGCAGGTCCACCAGGTGTTCTATTGCCACAGCCTGGAGAATGAAGATGAGAGCACCTTCAGTTACACCATGACTTCAGTGGCCCCACTAACCAATGCCTTTTGAATGCCTTTTTAACCTTCCCACTCATTTCTGTGTTTGGTCCTCTTGTTGTGTCTTTGAACTGTGAACTCCCATGCTGTTAGATCCGGGCCAATCAGAGTGGAGCTGTGAGACAACTCGTTCCTGTTTTCAGTGGGGAGCTCTGAGATAACACTTCTAATCTCACATTTGACCCTGTGAAACCCCTGCTTATAGGATTACATCAAAATTAGAGGATTAATAAGAGCCATTTCTTCTGAATGGAGAGTAACTAAGTTTAAATACTGTTTGTGGAGACTTGGTCCATGTTACAGTCATTTTTGTGACTATTTCTTTTACTGCTGTATCATTTAATGAAGAAAATTTATGGTAGAAAAATAAAATTCCAGTTTTGTATACATCTATAAAAGATTTTCAGTCTTTGAAAGTGGAACATTTGTCTGTATTTATCCAGGCCGATGGCACATGATT
>JAVQJX010072568.1:0-14886 GCA_036025115.1 Ambassis agassizii
ACAGATATCTGGCTACTATGTATACCTCTCATTGCTCTCATTCTTACATACAACCAAACCCAATATTCCTCAGACTGCACTGGAAAGATCCTTTTTCTGCAGATGGGTTTATTTATATCCTAATATTTCTTTATTGACATCTTGCACACTTTATCTGACTTTTAAATGCAATTAAATCTGTAAACAAACTGGAAGCTTGTACTTAATCCATAATCCATATTGTCTTTTTGCTCATCAGAATTTTTACTTCTTATCTTGTTCCCAGCTATGCTGAACTAATAGCCGATTGGCCCGTGGTGGTGCTGGGAGTGTGCACAGTCCTCATTGTGGTCTGTGCACTAGTGGGCATCCTGGTGCCTGACCTGCCTGACTTCTCTGACCCGCTGCTGGTGAGTACAGACCCATGCTCTGTTTTCGGTCAGTATGTATGTACGTGATTGGAAAAGTACTGTGGGATGAGCAAAAATCCTTACTTCTGATTTTTCTGATTGTTGTTTTCCCCTTTTCCCCCCTTGAAGGGTTTTGAGCCACGAGGAACCGCCATTGGTCAGCGACTGGTCACATGGAACAACATGGTGAAGAACACAGGCTACAAAGCCACACTGGCCAATTACCCCTTTAAATATGCAGATGAGCAGGCCAAAAGGTAACTTTACATACACACTACCTCTCTTGGGTTATAAAGTTAGCATACAGAGATCATTTAAAATCCTGTTTGCTGGTAACATACTGTGATCCTTCTCTGCTCACTGGCAGGTTTTCTTTAATAAAGCAAACTGCTGAGGCTACTTGTCACTGCTCAAGCTAGAAGAAAAAACATTGTGGCTTTTTGTAATGTAGCCTTACTATACGAGTACACAACAGGGGTCTACTGGAAGCTGAGTTAGTGATGAGATGGAGGAGGGGACGTCGAGGTCAGGGTTGAAGGATGCTGTTGACACACATGCTGAAAAGTCTGAATCCCTTCCTGAAAGAAATGGGGAACAAAGTAGTGATTTGTCCATCCACAAGGTCATCCTGTGTCTTCTGGCTGCGGGAGTCTAATCAACAGCAGGTCTGCCGTTGGACTGCATTCACTCACAGATCATGTCATTCCTTATATCTATGTAAACATATGTAAGAATATTTTTGCTTATTTGAGACAAACACAGAGCCTGTGATTGTATAGGTTCAGTTTTTTGTGCATCCATGTGGTCAGCATTAGGGCTTCTAAAACTTGTAGCTCCACTTTGCTGATTAGATAATGGATCCTCTCCGTGTCTCCTGCTGTGTCTGTGGCTGCCTTTGTCTTCCTCTCGGTCTCGCTCCGTGTGTCTGTCTTCAGATGTAATTGTGTACTTATGTGCATGTGCTGTACGAGAGGCCTGTGCTTCTGTCAGCAAGCTTCCCTGCCTCATCCCCCTCTGTCTGTCAACCCCTCAGTCTCTCTTTGACAGCCATCTGATTACTCTGTCTTCCTGTTTCTACCTAAAAAAAACAGAGTTTTTCTGACCATAATCCTTTATGGCAATATTCTTACTGAAGAACACATAAACACACACAAAACTGTCTGCATGGCTCCCACTTGGGCCCCCTGCTCAATCAGAGCCACTATTATGATTATTATAATAATGACAGCAGTACGCTGGTACTGGTACTGGTACTGAGTCATTCATCTGATTTTTGGAGGGAGCAGCAATTACAGCTACTTATTTCATTACTTCAAATCTGCCTCCTTAATTTTGTGTGATGCTGACATCTCGGCCGAGACACAGCAGCATGCCTGTTTGATGATTTATGAAATCATACTGTGTTTATCTGTAATGTGGAACATTTATGTTTTTTTCCTCACTGAAATTGTATTGTGTACTATTATAACAGTAATATAGCATTATTATATACAGCATCATAGCAATGGCTCCCAGTAATCTTACCCACTAGTTTGTTACCATATTACAGCATTTCTAGCTTGCATCCACCTCATCACACTATGGATATGCTAACAGCAATATACTGATTTAGATAAAGTGACAGCTTTTGTGTAAGGGTATTATTTCCTGTTAAATGAATGTGTTTGTGACACAAAAGTTGATCCAACCGTACAAACTGAAGCAGGAATCAGATTATTTTCCTCTAAATAATAATCTATTATTCTTTTCTAGTCACCAAGAACCCAGGTGGCCTGAAGATCACTTTGACAGAGACAAACGGCAAGCTGAGTGGGATTTCAGTAAAGAGTTCTTCTGTGACGTACCAGGTAGGATTACAGCAAATATACCAGCTGTTGGACAACAATCTTGGAACACACAAACTACAAACTGCAAATTTAACAGCCATAATGAGACTGCATCGCTTTTACCTCATCTTTAGATGGCTTCTTATGGGAGTAATCAAAACACTCTTCTTTATGCAGGTGACAGCTACTCTCGACTTGTCTTCTCATCAGCTGAAGGGAAAAACCTGTGGAACATTCAGGCCATTAAATCTATGTGCAATATGGACAACACAAGAGTATGTATACTGTTCTGTCTAGAAGTTAATACTGACAAAGGTTGGTGCTTGTTTCCATTATTTAACTTTTTGTGCATTTATTATACTGTTTGTTTCTCTTCAGGTACGTTCACACCGTGACTACTGGAGTCTTTGTCAGCGTACCAACGACGCCTCCTGTTGCCCCAGCTGGACGCTCGGTAACTACATTGCTGTTCTCACTAACAGATCGTCCTGCCAGAAGATCACAGAACGTGACGTATCGCACACGCTCAAGATCCTACGCTCGTGTGCCAAGTACTACCATAACGGCACGCTTGGACCGGACTGCTGGGACATGGCCCTGCGACGAAAGGACCAGCTCAAGTGTGCCAGTGTGCCTCGGAAGTGCACCAAATACAATGCCGTCTACCAGATCCTCCACTTCCTCGTGGACAAAGACTTCCTCAGTCCCAAGAGCCTGGAGTATCCTCCACCTGTGCTCAAGTACAGCATGCTGTTCTCTCCCACAGAGAAAGGAGAATCTATGATGAACATTTACTTGGACAATTTTGAGAACTGGAACGCCTCAGACGGCATCACCACGGTGACAGGGATCGAGTTTGGAATCAAACATGACCTCTTTCAGGACTACCTCCTTACAGACACGGTGTACCCTGCCATTGCCATAGTGATTGTCCTGCTGGTCATGTGTGTGTACACGCGCTCAGTTTTCATCACGCTAATGACAATAATAGCCATCATCAGCTCACTAATTGTGTCCTACTTTCTTTACCGAATGGTCTTCAACTTTGAGTTCTTCCCCTTCATGAACCTCACAGCGCTCATCATCCTGGTGGGTATCGGTGCAGATGACGCCTTCGTTCTCTGTGATGTGTGGAACTACACCAAGTTCGATAAGCCTCATGCTGATTTGGCAGAGACAGTCAGCGTGACCCTACAACATGCTGCCCTCTCCATGTTTGTCACCAGCTTTACCACTGCTGCAGCTTTTTATGCTAACTACGTCAGCAACATCACCGCCATACGCTGCTTTGGTGTCTATGCTGGTACTGCCATTTTGGTCAACTATATCCTAATGGTGACATGGTTGCCTGCTGTGGTGGTGCTACATGAACGCTACCTGCCGAACACGTTCCCCTGCTCCAAGCCTCCACACCAGCAGAGAAGTTACTGCACCCAGATGTTCTGGGCTGGTCTTTGTCAGAAGGCCAACAAATGTCTGTTTACCGTCTCAGAAGCGTCCAGGATCTTCTTTGAGAAAGTGCTGCCCTGCATCGTCATCAAACTACGCTACCTCTGGCTCTTCTGGTTCCTGGCCATCACAGTTGGCGGGGCCTACGTGGTCTGTGTAAATCCAAAGATGAAGCTGCCGTCACTAGAGCTGGCTGAGTTCCAGGTGTTCCGATCCTCTCACCCTTTTGAGCGATACGACGCAGAGTACAAAAAACTTTTTATGTTTGAGAGAGTTCACCATGGTGAGGATCTCCACATGCCTATTACTATCATCTGGGGGGTAACCCCAGAGGACAACGGAGATCCTCTGAACCCCAAAAACAAAGGAAAACTAATGCTGAACAGCAGCTTCAATATTGCCAGTCCTGCCTCTCAGCTGTGGATCCTCAATTTCTGTCAGAAGCTGAGGAACCAGAGCTTTGTCTTTCAGTCAGATGAGCAAGACTTCACCAGCTGCTTCATTGAGACGTTCAAACAGGTCGGTACTGCATGTGTACAAACTTTAACTTTTAAGTATTATCTGACAGAATTAGCTTCACATTTTTTTCTGTTTTTAACAGTGGATGGAGAACAAGGACTGTGAAGAGGCCTCTGTGTACCCCTGCTGCAGTCAGTCAACCTTCCCTTACAAACAGGATGTCTTTGAGTTGTGTATCAAGAGAGCCATCATGGAGCTGGATCGGAGTACTAACTACCACCTGGACAGCAAGACCCCCGGACCTCGATTTGACATCAATGACACCATCAGAGCCATCGTTTTAGAATTCCAGAGCACTTACCTCTTCACGCTGGCTTATGAGAAGATGTACCAGTTCTATCGTGAGGTAGGGCCGGTCGGATCGCACAGTTGTACTTATAAGAAAAATGATGGTGTCTGACTTTTTAATTGCTGTTTTAGGTGGATGCCTGGATCACAGAGGAGCTGCGTTACGCCCCTGCAGGCCTCAGCCACGGCTGGTTCATCAGCAACCTGGAGTTTTATGATCTCCAGGACAGTCTGTCAGATGGCACTCTGGTTGCCATGGCGCTGTCAGTGGCTGTGGCTTTCAGTGTCATGCTACTGACCACTTGGAATGTCATCATCAGCCTGTACGCCATCCTGTCCATTGCTGGGACCATATTTGTCACCGTCGGCTCCCTGGTGCTTCTTGGCTGGGAGCTGAACGTCCTGGAGTCTGTTACCATTTCTGTTGCGGTTGGACTGTCGGTGGACTTCGCTGTTCACTACGGTGTGGCCTATCGTCTGGCTCCAGAGCCTGACCGCGAGGGGAAGGTGATATTTTCCCTCAGTCGAATGGGCTCCGCTATTGCCATGGCAGCACTGACCACCTTTGTTGCTGGTGCGATGATGATGCCCTCCACCGTATTAGCCTACACCCAGCTGGGCACTTTCATGATGTTGATCATGTGCATTAGCTGGGCCTTTGCCACCTTCTTCTTTCAGTGCATGTGCCGCTGTCTGGGACCACAGGGCACCTGTGGTCAGATACCCCTGCCCAAAAAGCTTCAGTGTCAGGCCTTCAATGAGGGCTCTTCCACCAGCCCTCCACCTCAGGGGAAGAGCTCCGGCCTGGGCAAATACCAGCTGGGCGGTAAGGACGGGGAGGTGGAGCATTATGAGCTAGAGCCTCTGGCCTCCAGTCAGAAGGCTGAAGACAAACCACGAGAAGAGTCTGAGTTGTGTACTCAGCTTTATAATGGAATCCCCCCTCACCACCAAACAGCCCCATTTTCACACATCCACTATAAGAGCACAGATGGTGGCAGAAGTGGCCCAGAGAACGGGCTTGTAGCAACACTGAGTACACCATCCAGGTGCCAGTATTCTCAGAACACTAACTGCTCATGTGGAGATCCTCCTCCTCCTCCTCACCATGTGCAGCAGTGGACTCCCCACTCTTGCACTCCTGCACCTCCCCAGAACTCTCTCTCCTGTCCTTCCACCCCTCAGCTTTTCCCCCTCTCAGGAAACACCCCAGGCAAACAAAACACAGCCCTCTTAACCTCAAACCTGGACCAAGTTTACACACACATGGAGTGCCGGATGCACTACGTCCACTGTCCCCTCACCCATTTCCATCACTGCTCCCAGGGACGAGTTGTGACCCCCAGGCAGGGAACTGGCCACACCTGCCATCTCAGGAAGTACTGTGTCCACATGGCAAACCTGCAGCCCGGTTCAGGCAGAGAACAGAGATCCATGACCCCCGTTTCAAACCAGGACACAGCCCCAGGACCTGGCTCAGAGTCTGTGGGAGAAGACGTTCAAAGACAAGAAATGAGTCCTGACAGTAGCCACAATATCAGCCCCCACATCCAGATACAACCTCACACACAGTGCCCCCCACCCACTCATGAAATACAGAGGGTGAGGGACAGCGAACATTGTTGTGGTGACAACCACGTGTCAGCCACAACCACAGAAACAACAACGCACACGGATGCTTGTTGTAAAATCCCTGGCAACCAGGAGAAGCTTGAAAGTATTCCCGTCACACGGGAGGAAAGTGTCAAGAAGTGTAAGCAGAACTCAAAAAGAGAGCGGGCGTCCTCCGCCTCTCCAAAGAAACTCTACTGTTTTAACAGGACGTTGAAAGTGAAGTGCAATTCAGCTTCAGAGTTTAACGTGCCAAAAAGTGAAGCCAGCGTGCCTCCTATTGCAATAAACACTAATCCTTCCTCGGAAAGCTTATGTTGACGGCAAATTGATATTTTAATAAAAGCTCGATCAAACAGCCAAAAAAAAAGTGACACAAACTAACGTCTCTGTGCAATCGTACATGGTGTAGGATGTGTGTGTTGACCAAGTGCATCAGTGTGACCCCACAAAATATATTCTGTTTACAGTTTTCATTGTGTATTCACCAGTTCTTCACACAGATTTTTTTCAAATTGACGCACACCCTCATGAAACATTGCTATGTGAAACTACACAGCAGCCATTTGCACCAACATAAAATCGTGCGGTGTCTATGTTGTGATACTGTGTGTAATTGTCAGTATATGTTGTGATCACAGCGACCTTTAACAAACAATATACCACATTTTACAAGCTCATAAAAAATAGCTGTTGCCTGTCATTTTTTTTTGTATTTGTGGAAAATGTTAAACTCTGTGTTGCTCTTGTGTTCGAGTCGCCACATGCCTCAGATAAAAAGAGGTACTGTATGATTAAATGTCTTTTTTTTTACTGCTATTATCCTTTTACTATTCTGTATTTACACACACACACACACACACACACACACACACACACACACACACACACACACACACACACAATGACAACAGGTTCAAGAGTATATCTGAAATTGTAACGTGTACACCTGTTTCATTGTCTCATAACTGCTGGCGCCTTTGGTGCTATCTGTTACATATAGCCTGAGGTCATTGCCTGGATTTAAACCGGGTTGGGCCGCCTGCTCGTGCAGACTTGATTTACACAACGATCAGATTTTATCACTTCGCTCCGACAGAGATCTCATTTTCTCAAGGTTACCGTTTGACAGCGTTTTACTCAGGAAACATCTAAAATTAAACATAGAGATAAAATCTTGAGCATAAAATCATTTTAGGTTAATGGATAAATCGAAAAAAAATGCGTCTTTTATGTTATGAGGTTCATTACATTGCATCATTACAAGTTTTTGAACAGTGTGCTGTACGCTTGCAGGCCTGCTGAGGCAGACTGCTTTAATTACAGGGAGACAACGCTCTGGCACAAAGCAATGAAAAAAACCAACCCAGCTGCCATCAGCAGCGGTTTTGCTCGTCTAACAAATATATATTTTGAATGAGTTACTCTTTTGTAATGGGGCCAGGGAAACACTGGAACGAAATCTGCTGACTGTTTTGTCTTTGAAAAAGGACCTATTTATGGCTGCGGTTTGTATGTTTGCTTTTGAGAATATTAAAGGAGCACAGAGTGAAAGATTGAAATCAGCCCTAAACAATTGATAATGTTGCTCTGAAACTGCAGCATGTGCAAAAAAAAAAAGCATGTTATTCGAACTTAATGTGATGATACATCAGTTTTATGTTCACAGCTTGTTGCATGTTTTATTCATTCACACTAGTGCGGCTTCCTTCTGTAGCTTCAGGCGCTAAATGATTCCTTCTTTTTCACGCTAATACACTAACAACACATTTCAGAGGTACGAGTCAAAACTGTTCCTGTTTAAGCAGCATGTCTCAATAGGGGACAGCTGTCACAGACGGAATAAAAAAAAACTAACCCTCTTTGTCTCTGCTACTAAATCCATTCCAGCCAAGTGGAGAAAACACCTGTTTCTTGAGAGGTCAGTGGGGAAAAGAAGCAGCGGTCGTCCTCTCCGATCATCTTTCTGCTCCTTTTTCTTCCTCCTGTGTAGAATGTGGGGGCTGGTAAGTTGATGCTGAAATCACACAGAGAGACAGACTTGTATCTTTGTTAGTCATCCTTAGACCTTTAAATCAGAACTTTTCTTCTAAAATGGAGTGCCTTCTTGCATGTCACCCTGTGGTTGGAAACCTGATTGACTCATCACAGTCCTTGTTTGTACTAATGCCCGAATGATGCATAAATACTGTCAGAAATGAGAGGAAAAGTACCACTATGCTCTTACTCTCATCCCCGTCACACCCCCCTCAACCCCAAAACAAACCTGCTCATACAAACAAGCCCAATGAAAAACACATTGCGTAAGTAAACCACCCACACTGGACGAACTTGATGCTTCTGTGTTGAAGGAAAAAAACAGTCTTATTTTGGCTCATACAGTTCAGTTTGTGTGGTTCCCTCAGCCTCTGATCCCCCTGTCTTTCTTCTCCTCTTTGGCTCAATCAGTGCAGTGAAGATGAGTCCACTTCACTGTGAGGATCCCTCCTCAGGCTTGCGTGAGCATCCCTGTAATTATATTTGCTTAAACAGAGGTCAAATATTAGCTATGGCCGTGGGGCAGGGTTTATTACATTTCCCTGCGAGAGAGAGAATCTCAGAAGCATGTGTGTCTGTTCTAAGTATAATCTGCAGGCCTGAAATAACTGTGAAGAGCCCGCAGAGCTGGAGAGCTTGTTTACAAGGTAAACATTTGCTTCCACTTTTCAAATTAGATTTTGGTGGAGCCACTGGTCGGGTGCAGATTTATGGAAGCAGAAACGGGTTTCCTTCTTCTTTTCAGCATCTGTTTTTTTCTTTTCTCACTTCTGATAATTATTCCATTAATGTGAATTCAGAATTAACACGAAAAATGACTGCTTTGGGTCATCCACATAGCTTACTTGGTAAAGTGGCCACCCGATAAACTGAGGCAGATTCCAGCCTGCACCTCTTTGTCTTCACTGTCTCCGATCCCTTAAATTGTCCCCGTCTCTGTCCACTACAACTATCAATTAAAGACAAAAATAATTCATTTAGTTCATAATCCATTGGTTCATAGACAGCAGGTCATATTCCCACCATGTTTCTACAGTGGCCTTGAAAGGACAAACCAAACACTGACGACCATTCACATTCACATGTTCTAATGCTCACTTGAAAACTGGGTAAAATCTGCAACTTCACCACTAGATGGCACTAAATCCTATACACAGACTCTTTAATAACAATCAGATACAAACTAATTTATTATAGTGAAACTCTCCATAAGCTAGAAGCATCATTCTTTTAACTCTAAACACACAAGTCCAAACTGCACTTTATTTAAAAGTCTCTTTTTTTCACATACTGCCCGCTTCATTTTAGCACAAGGTCAACATTGGCATAAAAATCCCAGAAAATATAAACAACTGTACAATAAAAGCAGGCCGGGCAGATGTTAATGTTGCACAGTGTTCAGATTAATGGACTGTCCACAGTGTATAAGCAGCAGGAGCCTGCAGTTGGGCCGTAATGCTGAGAACAGCTGGCTCATAAAGGCCAGGAGGATGCAGCCGTCCGGAGCCAGCAGGACGGAAGCTTTCCTCTGCCCGGTGGCTTCCTGTTTTCAGACATAAAGCCTGAATGAAAGGAAAACCGTCTGACCCCTCGACAGATCTGACTGTCCAACAACTGCTCACGGAGATGATGTCAGCTGCAGCTGCTGCTGAGATGCCATTATGTGACACACCCAGTGCAATTATAGGCAGTCCTGATGAGCAGATCACTGAACTCTCGCTGATTAACACTGGGTTTCACTGATCACTCAAGGCTGACATGAAAGGAGCAAGAAAGGACACAGGCAACGCTCGCCCTCTAGTGGTTCAACTGGTAAACCATTTTGCCACACTTCATATATCATTAATTAAAACACACAAAAATAATGTTAGTAACGTTAAAATTCTTTTAATACTACTCTAATCAGTCAGTATTATTAAAACTTTAAAAACAGCACTTTTATTTTATTTAAATATTGGGCTTGTTATTTTTTTCCCCCTGACAAAAGGGTAAACATTTATTATTTTTTCACGTTTTTGTATAACCAGACTTTTTACATATCACATGCCGATCGCTCTGATATTCTCCAGCTGAATGCCATCCTCGATGTTGGGTTCAGGGTCAGCAGGCTCAGGATTGTTCTCTTTGACTTTTTTCTCCTTGGTGTCTTTGAGTATCTGTCCGATGAGTCGCTCATAAAACCAGTCCATGTCCTGAGGATCCTCCGGCCAGGTCAGGTACTCTCTTTTCTGGACAAAAGCTCTGATTGCATTGCACTTCATAAGCTGGTAGTGAGCTACCTGTTCAAGTATTACAGCACAAACAAGAGTCTGAATTGTGACCACATTGTTTTTCTGTTTACATCTGTAGGAAGACTGACCTCTACTGGCACAAGTATGGTAGGTACACAATCACAATATTTAAGACATTCTCTACAAACCCTGGTATGGTTTTTCACTTGCTTATGGGTTTCATTTCTCATTAAGCAATTGTATTAACATAGTAAGTGCTTACACTCAAAGGGCATCCAACCATTTTCAGCCTGTAATTGACCGGTTTTGCTTTCTAGCTTGAGGGAGTATAATAAATAATACCTACCTTCCCTACCACCAGCATAATCAGCACGTTTTTCAGCTTCTCCAGCATCTGTCCTTGGGCTAAAGTGAAGGCCTCCAAGCACCAGCCATCTGAAAAGACACACAACCTTCAGACTACAACCCAAACAATCTGCCTAACCCTTGAACTAACATGTAAAAACATGAAGTTGTTGTTGAGGATTCCTATGCTGGGTGGTTTGACTAGTATCTGCTAGCTGCTTAAGACAAGAGAAGACAGGAAATCACCACACATGGCAAAGAAATACTCTGCCATTTATAGACTTTACATTATATTGGACAGGTTTAACAGATGCCATGGTCTGTCCAGGATCACTGTTTCTATCATTTCCAGTTTTTAAGATAAGCTAAACTAACCCCTCACTGTGTAGCTTCACATTTAACAAGGGGCTGTAAATCAGTGTGATATCTCATGGAGGGATTTGTTGCACCAATAAAGAAGGAAGGAATATAGATTTGAAAAACATACATAAACTAAGTCTCTAGTTATCCAAATGTAAATCTGACAAACCTACCTTTAAGGAATTCCCTGGAGATGACGCACACCGTCTTCCTGCTGGCCAAGATTGCCCCGTTAATGTTTGAAAGGTGATCCTCACCTGGTAGGAAATCTCTGGCCTCAAAGCAACAGCGGAACAGGTTTTCCTCTGAAAACTGGTTATCCAGCTTTTTCAGCAGAGCAGCCTCCACCCACTCATAGTCATTTTCACTAAAGCAGAGGAAAGCGTCGTACTGCGTCTCGTTCTCTGGAGGCAGAGGCTTCTGGCCCTCAACAACCCTCCTGACTATCTTTTTATAGATGACAAATATGTGCCCTCTAAAACGGGTGTAAATAATCCCACTGAGAATGACACTGATGATGAGGGAGGCAGAGAAGATGAAGAGGGCAAGTTTTAGATTTTGGGCAGCGTGTTCGTCATCTTCCTCACATGGCCTGACGATGGTGGAGTAGTTCAGCAGAGGAAGACCACGGACAGCAGCTGGAAACTCGCATGTTAAGTCTGCAACTGGACTCAGGAAGGTCACATTGGTTGTGGTTAGCCACGTCAAGAAGCTCTCCAGAGTGCAATCACAGTGGAAGCGATTCTCTGACAGGCTGAGGAAACTGAGTGACTGAAAAGTCGTGGGATCGGGGGTGGCTAGGAAGTTGTTAGAGAGGTCAAGTTTTACCAAGCTGATCGGAAAGGCGTCTGCCTCTAGATAGGTCAAGGTGTTGGATGAGAGGTCGATCTCCAAGATGGAGGTCAGGCCTCTGAAAATCCCATGTGGGAGAGTCGTGAGTGAATTTTGGCTTATATTTAAACCAAGCAGATTGTTGAGACCATCAAACATGTCAAGGCAGTCCCCTGCTGCCCAGATTATCTGCAGAGAACTGTCATGAAGATCAAGCACTTGCAAACTACTATTATAAGTTACTGAGATGCCCTCATTTAGTGTGCACCATTTGATGAAGTTACTGCCATAGAACAGATTCTGGAGATGCTTGAAATTAGTTAAAATGACATACACGTCTTCCATGTTGGATAATCGATTATATGAAATGTCAATGTGAGTACTGTAAATGGCAAAGTCATAGATTGTATAAAGTGAATTCAACTTATTGTCTGCCAAAAGGAGCCATTCTAAGTTTGGCAATGGTGCTGGATTACCCAGGTTTCTCAGTGAATTTCCTGTCAGATATAAAGCCCGTAATCTGGGAAGAAAGCTGAAAGCTTTGGGTCCTAACGCACCAATATGGTTGTAAGACAAATCCAAAACCCGGAGTTCTGTGAGGTTGTTGAAAGTGTAAGCGTATACCTCTCCCAGGAGATTGGAGGAGAGGTTTAGCATTCGTAAATTCTCCTGAAGACCGTCAAAGGCGTTTCTGTTTATCTGATTTATTTTGTTTTGGGAAATGTCGATAATAATTGTGTCTTTTAGATGGCTAAAAACAGCCCTCTGCAAAGCAAATATATTGCTTCTAGATAGATCCAGTATGTTAACTGTACTGTTCCTAAGGCCTTCAAATGTCCTATAATCTGGATCGCGAAGGTTCTCAAATGCAAACCCTTGTCCGGTGTGTCCACTGTATGTAAGATGAGCAATCGGCGTCCCTTCTATTGCTTTGAAAAAGCGTCTTGTTGTGTCTATGTTAAACCCATTTGTAGATAAATCAAGAATATTGAAGCCCATCCCTTTAAAAGGGTTCCCACAGCTTTCCCAATCAAAGCCTTCACCGTACGATGTGTATAACCTGTTGGATTCTAAGGTCATGAATGTGAAATATTTCCCTCTGAAGCCAACGAGATCCTCTTCACATATGCTTTCGATCCAGTTCAGTTTAAGATTCAACTGTGTAAGCTTTGTGAGTTGTGTAAAAAACGGTGCTGGCCGCAGCCTCTCTATATGGTTACCAAAGAGGTCCAGACCCTCTAAAGACACAAGTGGCTCCAGATAGCTTCCAGACAGAATCGATTCTGTCAAATTACAGTGATCCATAAGCAAGTATTTTAAGTTCCATAGTCCTGCGAATGCCCTTGGCTCCAGTGTAAGGTCATTCAGGCCCAGGATTAACTCCGTCAGTTTGCTCTGCCTGATGAAGGCGTTGTCTCTTATCACAAGCCTTACATTCTGATATCCAAGATCTAACTGCTGCAGCTCTTTATATTCTCTGAGCGAGGTGCTGTTGATCTCACTGATGTAATTATTGTCCAGGGAAAGGCGGGTGATGTAGGGAGGCAGAGCAGGAACCCAGTAGAGCCTCCGTGCGCTGCAGTACGCCACTGGTCCATTCAAAATACATGGCTGATGACATGTGGTAACCTGTAGGAAGGAAGATTACAGTGGTTGTTCACATTTCCTAATATCACAGTTTGTCTACACTGAAGAGCAAAATGATGAAACTGATCTGAAGGTTGGATTTAGATGATGTTTTCTTCACACTTTGAGAACTCTAAACAGGACAGAGGGTAACTCTACTGCCGCTCTGCATGAGGAGGAATTCAAAGACTTCCCTTTCTGTGGCTTCCTCATTACATTCGCATGGTTTCTGCACTTAGTGACCTTCAGTGACCTTCTTGCCTAAAGTAATATGAACTGTTCTTTCTCTACACTTAGCTGACTGGGTCGTGCCATAATGTGGATTACTGCAATGGCTCTATTGGGAATATATTTTGTCTGTCTGTCTGTCTGTCTGTCCACCAACTCTGTGCCTTAGTCCAACATTAACTAAATTAATGAATCTCTGCAGCTCACTTTTATCCTTTACTTGACAGCCTCAGCCCAAACAATGACAAGTCAGAAAATATTTTACACTCCAGGTAGGACTGTACACTGCATGTTAAATACACAGCAGGTTAGGAAAATGAGAAATATTGAAGCCATTTAAAGCAGCAAGTGTTGAGCTGTCTTTGGACAGACACTGACAAGCTGCCTCTCCTATATTACTATAAATCAAACTAGCTAGGAGTGTTTTCATATTTTTCATCTAATTCTTATCAGATTCTTTGTAAGAAGATGAAAAAAAATGAATGAATAACTCCTAAATGACAGGTTTATTAATTAAATTCCAATAAGGAATGACTCTAAATCTAACATATCCTCATGATTTATTTAACTTCTAAACATGAACTGAAACAAAGTGTGATGAATCAGTTCTCATGTCAGTGTTTTAAACATACCTGCAGGTATACAGCAGTGCAAACCAACTGAAGGATCCGCGTCCACATACTGCCCACCTGATAAGACATTTAGAGAAGAAGGAAAGAACCTCTGAAGGTTTTACTGTAACACTGATCTGCAGAGTAAATATTATGAGGGGGGACAAAGGAAACTGTCAGACTGTTTGCTCTGCAGGTTCATGGTTCACTCAAGCAGCTTCAGTGTCACAGTGTTCAGTACACACACAGGCTTATTATCAAAACTTTGATGTTGACATGTTTGCTATGAGCTAGTGACGGGAATGTGTCATATTGTGCTGATTATTACCGCGCCTACCACGCTGTTAAGATTCTGTTTGTGCCTGTAAATGTTTGACAGTTTTGATTTGTTAGGTCTTCAGGCAAAAGCTATGGGGCTAAGCATGATTTGCATTCATCTAAGCTGCAGTCCACTCGTTTTATACCTGATATAAGGTTTGTGGTTCACACAAGCTTGTCACATTTTGTTTTTTCTTTCTTTATTCTTTCTCATGTG